>CM076151.1:31255000-31287500 GCA_038025085.1 Tetragonia tetragonoides | reverse complement strand
TCGGACCAACCTCTTCAACTGAACCCTAAGCCGGGATGGGCCTTTCAGGGGAGCTGTCAGGGTTTGGCACGGAAATCGAGATGGGCCTCGAATTCACAGTCCACAACAAAAGGTCCAGGCGGCCATGCAGCTAGGCCAAGCGGTCATGCAGCTAGGCCAAGCGGCCAAGCTGGCAAGACAAGCGGTCAAACCGCTTGGCAAGCGTCAAACCGCTTGGCAAGCGGTCAAGCCGCTTGGCCTAGCGGTCAAGCCGCTTGGCCTAGCGGCACAGCCGCTTGGCCTAGCGGCACAGCCGCTTGGCCTAGCGGCACAGCCGCTTGTCCTAGCGGCCACCGCTTGAGCTCAAGCGTGGCCGCTTGGACCTGGAGTGGCATGCTTGTATAGGCGCCTGACGTGCTTTTCACGCGGGGGAGGCTCTTCCGAGGGGGTCCACGCCGGATTTCATTGAGTTCCCTTGTTTGACCAAGGGTTGACTCATGGGTTTGGGTTCCCTTTCGGCCCCTTAGGTTCAAAGAGGCCTATCTCTCAGTTTTGGACTCCAATTGAATTGAGTCCAACTTTGGATCACCTGTACAAAAGGCTTCCACTGGTTAATTCAAATGAACTGGGCTAATCATCAGAGCAATTATTCTCGCAACCCAAGTTCGAGCAAAATCCAATCCTTTCATCATCGGTTTTTACGGAGACTTATTATAGACACAATTTTTGGCGTCTACAATACCTGTCGGGACCCGAAAGATGGTGAACTATGCCTGTGTGGGGTGAAGCCAAAGGAAACTCTGGTGGAGGCCCAAAGCGATCCTGACGTGCAAATTGTTTGTCTGACTTGGGTATAGGGGCGAAAGACTAATCAAACCGTCTAGTAACTGGTTCCCTCCGATGTTTCCCTCAGGATAGCTGGAGCTCATACACGACTTCGATCAGGTAAAGTCAATGATTAGAGGCATCGGGGGCGCAATACCCTCGGCCTATTCTCAAACTTTATATAGGTAGGTGTACACGCCTTCAGATTTCTCAGCAAAAGCCCGATGATAAATGGAGTAATTTATAAACTTGAACGCTATTTTTTGCTTTAATAGTTAAGATAAGGTCTCAGGTTTTTCTTCCAAACACTCCTTGCTTCCAATCCCATTCATAACCCCCTTCAAGAGAATCCAACGACACGTCTCATGCCTCTTTCCGACTCCCGGTCGCCAAGTTGCAATTTAGGGGTAGAACCCTCTTTTACCGTTCAGGGGTAAAACGGTCCTTTCACATTTTTTAGAATATTTAAATTCCTCCGGTAAATAAAAATGGCTTGGATGTCAACATTATGACGACATCCAGCTGGCAGCTGACAGCCATCAGCGGCCCTAGCCAGGGGCGGCGCTGACAAAATTCCAGGGCCAATAGCGGCCCAGACCAAGGCCGGTAGCGGCGCTGACGTGGCTTCTGGCCCGACTCTCTTTTCAAGCCCAATTCAATTCTTAGCTCATTTTCAACTGTCCAACCCTAATTCTCCACGCCTATAAATACAACCCTCTTCCCTCAATTCAAAACAGACAGTCTACAGTTGACAACCTCTATTCTCCCTCTTTCTTTCAAACTTGAGATCTATTTTTACTATGCTTGTCAAATATATCCCACAGTTCAGGTACAAATTCCTGAGGGCTCAAATTAAATTAATTGCTTAACTGTTTATTTTCCAATAGTCATAATGTAGATACCATGTTAAAGTAACGTCTTTTATTGCTTCCTAAATATTGTTTGTCTAGTCGTTGTGCTGTCCAATTTGCCAATCGAATGCATGTCTAAATAAGGGTTAAAAATAAATGTTGTGATTTTTGTGATGAACCAATCGCCTAGGTTGTTAATCCGGTCTGTGTAGTCTTTAAATTATTAAGCAAACTTGAGTTAGTAGAGGCCGTCATAATACGGGCGAGTTGGATTCCTCACACCTTCCCACCTCGTACCTTTACCCCCGAACCCTTTATTCTTGGGTTGTCCCTTCGGATTTTGAATTGTCCCTTCGGTTTGTCCCTTCGATAAAACGCCGATAGCAGATTTGTGACCTCTTTCATGGTTTTTATTTAATTCAAGTCTTTACAAAAGCTTGTCTAACTCGATGGTCCCTTGAACTTATCTAAACCCCCAACTTACAAATTTTCTATAAGGGCGCACTTCGTGGCCATAGAAACCCCGGGTCCTTACAGTGGCTACTTGACTGGGGATTTATTTAAGAGGGTGAGACTCGAAAGTCAAGTTTGCTTATTTGTTTAATAACATGTTCAATATTTTTGCATCATTTGCATGTGCTTTGGCACAACCTTTTGACCCTTATCGACCCTCGAGGAAGTCTGTGTCACAACTCGCAGACAACCCGTATATCTAAAGGAATATACAGTTGTCCTATCGTGCAAATCGACGCTTCCTCACCCATGACTCATCAATCTTTGTTGATGAAAAGAATTACAATTGATGTGTCGACCATCCGCCGAACGGAAATCATAATTTTTCGTGGTAACCTCACAGAAGCCAAAAGCCTCTAACCCACATTCGTGCATTCGCTTGCTTGTTGTGCATTTGTCATTGTAATGCTCGTCTGATCACATGTTTGCTTGTAAACTACGTTGTCATAATGCTTGCTTGAGTGCATGATTATCATGACTATGTGCCAACATGTACTTACGTGCTAGAAGTCCTTTCTTTTATTTTAGCTAGTTCCTAATGCCCGAAGATGGTGCCAGAACTCAAATTCAATGAACACTCATCATTTTCCCAATGATATATTCTAAAAATTCATGAACGATTTTCTAGGATCTTTTAAGTAAAAAAAAAAAGAGTCAGTCTTTCAATTTTTCCTCTCCTTTTCTCCATTTCTTTATTTTTCTTTTTTCTTTTGATATAACTAAGATTCGGTAAAAAAAATAATAATAAAATCGAAAACAATAAAAAAATCTCCAAAACTTTCTCCTCTCCGCAGCAAATGCAGTGGTCAAAGCTACGATAGTTGGTCTCGTAGTCTCCTAACGAGGGATGACCTGCCTCAATCCGTATTGCCTCATGACCCTAGAGGGGAAGAAAAAAGCAGTCCTGTATAGACCCAGTATGGTAGTATGAGGAATCAAATTATCATAGGCCAGTAAGGAAGTCAAGCTCCACCAAGACACATGCTAACGGATAACAGGTCCCGCATGAAAAAAGGCATCCCATTCAGCAAGGGAATTTTCAGAATATAGACTTTTCCTAACCAAGAAGCTAGCGGCGGTATAGGTTTTCTTTGACCAAGCCCGAGGAACACGAGCTATCATATTATCTGGCAACTCTATTAACCAAAGATGCTCACATAACCAAATTTGAAGCAGCAAGGGGATGCCAGAAAAAGCTTCGTGAGGAGAGATTTTCAACCTGTCAAGCGCAATAACCATGCTTTTGGCTTCTTCAGCTGACAAGCACAAGGATTTCCTGTACTGATCCCTAAAACCATCTCTCAAATAAGGCACAGCTGGGGGAAGAACATCATGCCTATTAGTGATCGCAGGAAATTCTTCAACTAGAGGGCATAATTCAGAGTTACAAAAACGGAAAACATGCAGATTAGGGTCCCAATAATTCAGAGAAGATCGAAGGAGGAGTTGGTCTTAAAATCAGCAAGGTAGAGACGTGGAACGGGCCAATTCATGTTTATCTTCTACGGTCAGATTTTTTGCACCAGGCATCGAACAGGTTTTCAATGGATTTCACCATGGTAGAAAATTTGAGAATTTGGGAGAGCTAAGGTTTGAAAAGTGATACAACATCAAGTATCCCGTAAATCCTATTTATAGGCAAAAATGTGGGCCGAAGAAGTCAGAAATCCACAACAGAACCCAAACAAGAGCCGTCAGCGGCTCTGGTCATGGCCGCTAGCGGCCCTGACCCTGGCCCGGTCCAATTTTTCCTCTCGCTCCAGCTCGCCCCATTGATCCAGTCTGCCCGATTTGAGCCCACTTTTGACACGCGCGCTGAATTACAAAGCCCGAGAGTCTCTTAGTTTTATCCTTTTCAATTTTTCTTTTTATTATTTTTCCATTTTTTTAGGGGGTATAAGATGTGTAATTTTTGCTTTTTCTTGCAAATTTTACCTTTTTTCTTTATTTTATTCCTTAAATAATGGCTTTTTCCTGCTGCATAACACATTGCACACTTAGAGATCAGAAGGGCATAATCGAGTCATCATATCATACATATCATAAAAACAGGAATTCAAAATCTCAAGGTCAATGTCTACAAGGAGATCAAAATTGCTCAACCAGAGTCGTCATCACCTCTGCTGTCGGCCTCATCATCAATGGACAACCCCTGACCATAGTTCCCAGTCGAATAATGGAGAGAAAAGCTATAAATGGGCCTGCTGTTGTCAGGCCTCATGTCCTGCCTATCATAGCCGGTGCGCGCATAGGGGTACCTGCCGAAAACCCCGTGGCAAAGAAGCTCTCTGTGGCCTAGCCACGTCCTGATGCGAAAGCCCAGCATACGGCACATCCTATCCGGGGGCGTTCGCCCAACCTCCAGTCGAGGGCGTAACAACAGGCTTGCTACCAATAGAAGGCAGGAAACCTGCGGGAGAGAACATCTCAGAAATATACGGTACAGAAGGTCCGGGCGCCTCATCAACAGGAGGCCTGGTCACAACTATGGGAGGTGAACGAGAAACAGACGGTCTGCTCGGCGAAGAATCCCTCGTAGCTGAAAAGTGTCGAGGTCCCACCGAAGACGAAGACTGGGACTTCTGCGGACAATCAAGGTTAAGATGTTAAGTTAAGCACTTCACTTAGCTAAACAAAAGATAAAAGTCTACTTACATCAACGGTCCTGGACCGAGAACTCTTTCCCTTGCCCATCACTCGACCATAGCCTTTCTTCAGCAGGTGAATGAGCTTGAATATCGGAGCGGTTTGTTCCCGGTTTAACTACAAAAAAAAAGAGAGCCACAAGATAGAGTTAGTACTCAAAAGCCAATACAAACACAAGAAGGGGATAAAAAGGAATTTACCCCCGTACAACCCTCCACAGCCTCTCCGTCAGCCATATGAAGAGGCAACTCCTCTACTATGTGTCCCCCACTCTCCCCAATGTCCTCACCTCATTGGTCGGCGAGGTCACGCTTGGGGGCTGACCCCGAGGAACTCTATAATGAGACCTCCTAGGACCCTGAGGAGCTAGACGATTCGCCTGCGAGACACAAGAAGTAATGTCTGGCATCAAACGATCAGAGGAGGATCACGACTCCCAAGTCCCGCACACTCAGGCCACGCAGATAGAGCATGGTCAAAGGAGGATCCTCCGGAACTTGGTGACTACCCAGGGAGGGATAGACCAGCCGAGTCAAACGGTCTATCAAATACCATACAAAGCCAAATGGCCCCTCAAAGATCACCCGCAGAGAAGACACTCTAAAGGACTCCAGGGTAATATGGGGAGGAAACCCAGGAATACCATCAAAAGAGGACCATGACACCTGCAGGTTACCAGATCAAAAGTTCATTCACACCAAATGAACCAAAAAAAAATGTACAAGTCAACAACAACATACCATATATGCGGCATGACTCTCGAAGATGGCCCGAAAATACTCCAGAGAGGTAAGTGAGTGGTTATCCCTACCAATCCACCGTGAACTTAATGGGAACATCCTTAAATCAGGACGGTGAGGACCAAAAGTCGGAAAGTACTCAAAGAACCATAGCTGCCATACAAGCAAACAAAAGTGATGATTTCAAAAGCATAGGCAACAAAAAAAAAAAAAAAAAGGAGAATGAAGTATGAGAGCCTACCCCCAGGATCCTCCATGAGCCCGAGATAGATGTCCTCTCACTCGTCGCCTTAGGCCTACAAGCCCGACGACACCATCTCACCAAGGAAGCATAAGCAGAAGCACCGAAGTTGTACTCATGGACCTTGGTCAAATCCTTTAAACATGTCAAGACACCGACTTGACATACGCTCTTCATCTGAGCAAAAATGGTCGACCCCAGCAAGCAAGCCAGGAAAATACGGGCCCTCTGCTCCTCAGTAGGCCCTTGCTCCCCCGAGGCCCCCCACAACCGCACCAAAGAGTCCCGATCCTTATCAAAGTGGGCAGACACAGGCCCATAAAGCTCAAGCAAACTGCCGCTCTATCGCCAGTAGCTCGCGTCATACCGAGTACGACGCCTTCTAAAGGATAGCCCCGTCAGCACAGCAAAATGATAAGAGGTGGGGAACATCTTTCCTACAGGTGTGTGGAAAGTGTTCGTGGAATCCCCAAAACCTCTCCAATAGCCCCCTGGAAATGATCCTGGAATCCCCCGAGTGACAAGCAGGGATAACAGTCAGGAAGTGGTCAAGACCTGAGCCCAATCCCAAGTTTCTAGCCCCCACTGAAAAGGTCTCCAGCATCATAGCCCAATGGGAGGTAGTCCCATGAGCCTGCAACGAAACTCCAACACCCTAGCCAACAAACAAATTTTCCTCAACACCCCATATACTACAGATGCAGCTAAAATAATTCCACACAAATTATATACAGCTGACCACTAATCCAGTACAAGTCCCAATTTGTTCGTGTGCCGAAGCACTAACATTTCCAATTTCAGTTCAAATATACTGAACAAAAAAAAAAAGGGAACGTAAGAACACATACCAACTCTAAGTTAGACAAATGACTCTGCCTATCCGGTAGTAGAACACTGCGGTTCCAAACCCCAGTCGGGTGCTAGTCCAGCCGTATGAAGTAATCCTGATACAGTCGAGCTCCATCCGCGTGACTAGTCGGAGGTGCACTAGTGGAAGGTAGCCCAGTGCGGGAAAGGCTCCGGTCATACTCTTCCTCACCCATGGGACGTTTTCCTTTATCCAAGGGAGCCAGGGGAATACAACGAAGCTTTCTCTCTCTACAAAGTGGGAAATTAAAAGTTTCAGATTCGCAAAGAACAGGCACCCATTCAACAGTGCAACCCAAAATTCAGCAACTAGGCGGAAAAATAAACAAGGTCAAGACAAAAATCGAAGAATTCGGTCAAGAATCGACTAACCACAAGCAAAGTGGAGTACTCAACAATGGACGAAGCTCGAAAATTTGCTCTCGACAATGAAGCTCGGTGAGGAAGAAGAATGCACGCGAAAAAAGAAAAAGCACTTTTACTCGGCTCAAGCCCAGCACCGCTAGTGGCCCTATAGTCCTGCACACGCGGGCCCACTTTCTGTCCCACGGCCCCTTTTTCCAATCCAAAGTTCGTTACTTCAGTTCATTTGCGGCAAATATCAGCACCAAGAGCGCAGGAGAAAAGCACTATTTTTGTAATTCAAATGGCCCACAAATTCAAATTCGACAGTTGGCCTATTTTACGGTACCAACAATTTTCAGGTAAAACTAACCCGTTTATTTTTGCAGGTCCCAGATACTGAAACTCGGATCTACACTGCGACAACTCTTACCGCTCAAACTGCCAAATTATTTTTGAAGCCCGAAAAATCTATCGGTCTTACCAAACAACTCAATATTACAAACTTTGGATCAATCAATGATCGCTTAAGCTATTGCGGTTAAACTGTCCTCCTGCGAGATCACAAAATTTGGGGTTAGTCAATGGTCGCTTAAGTTATTGCGGCTAAACTGTCCCTCTGTGAGGTCACGAATTTTGGGGATAGTCAATGGTCGCTTAAGCTATTGCGGTTAAACTGTCCTTCTACGAGGTTACTTATTTTGTGTCAGTCAATGATTGCTTAAACTGTTGCAGTTACACTATCCATTATTTTTTATATGTTTCAGTCAATGATTGCTTAAGCTATTGCATTTAAACTATTCATATCTTTTAACCATTTTACAACCGTCATTTTTTTCGCGCTGTCTCGTCGACCTTTTGGTTTCCTGTGTAGGGACGAAATCTCAGCATCCGTCGGGTAGTGCTTAGTCACTGTTTGCTCGATAAAGCATTTATACTATTCACTCTCATGTTACGAACCATTTTTACAGCTGTTATTTTTAATCGCGCTGTCTCGTTGACCTTTTCGTTTCTCGTACAAGGACGGAATCACGACATCCGCCGAGCGGTGTTTATTCCCTGTTTGTCGAAGCGCTCCACGTTGATCATTCTCAAAGTATTACTAACTTTTTCATTCATTCTGAATACAGGTCTCCAGCAGACGCTTAGACCATCTACGAGCGGTGCTCTATCATGCTACCATAACCTTTATTTTCTCTTGTGTTCACAGATATGAAATCTTAGCATGCTACGAGCATGTCCCAACTCAGGTTTGTCTTCATATGCATACATATTGTACACTCTCACACACCGTGTGCACATCAGCATCCTGCATATCGCCTTCGAAATACTTTGATCTTCACTTTTACTCAAGGTCGATCAAAGTGGGGGCTTCTGTAGACGCCAAAAAAGCGCCTTCAAATTTCTCCGCAAAAGCCCGATGATGAAAGAAGTAATTTATAAACTTGAATGCTATTTTTTCTTTAATTGTTAAAATAAGGTCTCAGGTTTTCCTCCAAACACTTCTTCCTTCCAATCCTATTCAAAAGCCTCGTTCAAGAGCTTTCCAACGACACGTCTCATGCCTCTTTCCGACTCCCGGTCGCCAAGTTGCGATTTAGGGGTAGAACCGTCTTTTACCGTTCCGGGGTAAAACGGTCCTTTCAAATTTTTCGGAATATTTAAATTCCTCCGGAAAATAAAAGTGGCAGGTGACAGCCGTCAGCGGCCCTGGCCAGGGCCGCTAGCGGCGCTGGCGTGGCTTCTGGCCCGACTCTTTTTTCATACCCACTTCGATTCTCAGCTCATTTTCAGCCATCCAACCCTACTTCTCCACGCCTATAAATACAACCCTCTCCCTCAGTTCAAAACAGACAGTCTACAATTGACAACCTCTATTCTCAGGAGTATTACCACCGAGCTTCCCCTTTCTTCCATACTTGAGATCTATTTTGACTATTCTTGTCAAATATAGCCTACAGTTCAGGTAAAAATGCCTGAGGGCTCAAATTAAATTAATTGCTTAACTGTTTATTTTCCAATAGTCATAATGTAGATATCATGTTAAAGTAACGTCTTTTATTGCTTCCTAAATATTCTGTGTCTAGTCGTTGTGCTGCCCAATATGCCATTCGAATGCATGTCTAAATAAGGATTAAAAATAAATGTTGTGATGCTTGTGATGAACTAATAGTCTAAGTCTAGGTTGTTAATCCGGTCTGTGAGGGAATCATGTCTTTAAATTATTAAGCAAAACTTGAGTTAGTAGAGGCCATCATAATACGGGCGAGTTGGCTGCCTAACAGTAAGAACCCTCGCCTTTCGGCGCTTATTGAAATATTTAGTTGGAATTAATGGTTCTTAAATAATACGTCATATGCAATTTAATTAATTGTGCTAGGAGAAATGATAAGCAAATAGTGAAGTCGCCACCAATTTTTAAGGAAACAATTGAAAACCAACAAAAGTGCACCCAATTCTTATTCGGAATTGACTCATACCCAAACGGGACCAAAGATTGAGTTCGGGGGTGTGGGTACGAAAAAGATAAAACGAATCCTATCTAAAACGCCTGCATTAACGCCCTCTACTAATCTTATCCATATTGATTCATAATTCATTTCGCAAGGTTCCAAACAAATCCGGTCGTCCAAGATCCTAAATTAACTAGGTGGGTAGAACAAACCAAATTATTAATGTTATCGCTTTCCACATATTATCCAATTGCATGCATTAATTAACAAGCATAAACAAAATCAATAATTAGATAAAAGAATAAATCTCCACCTTACCTTTCTTGCTGAACGCGCCAAATTGCATATGCACATCAATGAGATTGTTAGCAACTTCAATGGAAGTAATGAATATGAAAAAAATAGTAAAATATGAAATATTCAATTTAGGGGTAAGTAGATGCAAAACCCTTAAGTATATGCTAATATGCTTAATTAACTATGTTAATCATGTAAAATGCAATATTTATACTAAACATGCACTAAGCTATTTGAAACATGCAATTTATTAATGTAGACAAGAATATGATTAATAACAAAACTAAAACAATCAAACATGATATACAAATCAACCATAATCATAATCAAAGTAAAACATGGTTTAAAAAGAGTTTTGAAAGATTGAGAAAATTGCCCTCAGGTTAACCTTTTATTGCACTAGAATTGAATGTCAATTGCTCTTGTATTTGCCTTGCTCTTGTATCTGAAGTTTCTCTTTAATGAGGCTTGATGAATGCTTGAATTGATTTGATTAGGGTTGTATGAGAGAAAGGAGAGAGAGAATTAGGGTTCTCTTGAGCTTAATGAGTGAAAATCCCGTAATAATGAGTTTTGGTCCCGAAAAATGAAGTTTAGAGGGGTATTTATAGGGATTGGGCCGAAAAGAAGGTCAAATTAGGGTTCCCGGGCCAAAAACGGTGCCCAGCGGCCCCCCGGAGCGCCGCTGAAGGCTCAGCGGCCCCGATAGTGCAGCAGGGGCTCAGCGGCTGGGCCGCTGGGGCCGGCGGCCCGTTTCACTGCCTCCGCTCCCACGAAAATGCCGCTGGATCGCTCTTTTAAGGTCCGATTGGCCTGATTCTTGCTGCGTGGGATTCCTTATTTAAAGGGCTTTCGTTTGACATATTGTGGGCTTAAATAGCACAAGTATCCTATGAGTTATGGCCCAAACACTAGAGAGGTGTCTGTTTCAATGGATTAATCAATCATCGGATCATATCTTTTTCGTTTCTAATGAGTTTTTGGCCCATAATATATCATTAGAAAACTAATTCAAAGGAGAATACAAGCATAGTGGGCTAATAATCCAATTAATCCTTTCATGGCTAAAAATCAGTCTTGAACCGTGATATGCGGGTATGATAACATGGTTTTTAGCCCATAACTTCATTAAATCGTAACTTTTGACTCCGGTGTCCGATTGGGACAAATGAGATGGCGTTGGAAAGCTTATGGAAAGGGACATTTTTGGATATTAAAATTATTGAGATCCTGGATGGATATGGATAAATGGGTTCAAATGAGCATAAATACGTCGAGCATTGACATTCGTTTCTTTAACATAATTATAGGTTATCATTATCGGGCGTTACGCCAGAGGGGGACACATTTGGGTGTCTACACTAACACCTTCCCACCTCGTACCTTCTCCCCGAATCCTTTATTCTTGGTTACTCATATGTTCTATATGAGCGAGAGTCTTTCTAAAAACATGATCAGTTCACTTATCGCGCTATTGGGTTGTCCCTTCGGGTTGTCCCTTGGGTTTGTCCCGTCGGCAAGACGCCGATAACAGATTTGTGACCTCTTTCATGGTTTTTATTCAATCAAGTATTTACAAAATGTTTTCTAACTCGATGGTCCCTTGAACTTATCTAAACCCTCAACTTACAAATTTTCTATAAGGACGCATTCCGTGGCCATAAAAATCCCGGGTCCTTACAGTAGGACGGCGTGACTGCTTTGTTGTGTCGCGCCACGGAATCGAGAGCTCCAAGTGGGTCATTTTTGGTTAGCAGAACTGGTGATGCGGGATGAACCGGAAGCCGGGTTATGGTGCCCAACTGCGCGCTAACCTAGATCCCACAAAGGCTGTTGGTCGATTAAGACAGCAGGATGGTGGTCATGGAAGTCGAAATCCGCTAAGGAGTGCTTATAGATTAGCGAGATTCCCACTGTCCCTGTCTGCTATCCAGCGAAACCACAACCAAGGGAACGGGCTTGGCAGAATCAGCGGGGAAAGAAGACCCTCTTGAGCTTGACTCTAGGCCGACTTTGTGAAATGACTTGAGAGGTGTAGCATAAGTGGGAGCTTCGGCGCAAGTGAAATACCACTACTTTTAACGTTATTTTACTAACTCCGCGAGTCAGAGGCGGGGCACTGCCCATCTTTTTGGACCTAAGGAACGCTTTGCGGCCCGATCCGTGCCGAGGACATTGTCAGGTGGGGAGTTTGGCTGGGGCGGCACATCTGTTAATGGATAACGCAAGTGTCCTAAGATGAGCTCAACGAGAACAGAATTCTCGTGTGGAACAAAAGGGTAAAAGCTCGTTTTGATTCTTATTTTCAGTACGAAAATGAACCGTGAATGCGTGGCCTAACGATCCTTTAGATCTTCGGAATTGGAAGCTAGAGGTGTCAGAAAAGTTACCACAGGGATAACTGGCTTGTGGCAGCCAAGCGTTCATAGCGATGTTGCTTTTTGATCCTTCGATGTCGTCTCTTCCTATCATTGTGAAGCAGAACTCACCAAGTGTTGGATTGTTCACCCACCAATAGGGAACGTGAGGTGGGTTTAGACCGTCGTGAGACAGGTTAGTGTTACCCAACTGATGACAGTGTCACGATGGTAATTCTACCTAGTACGAGAGGAACGCTTGATTCACACAATTGGTCATCGTGCTTGGTTGAAAAGCCAGTGGAGTGAAGCTACCGTGTGTTGGATTATGATTGAACGCCTCTAAGTCAGAATCCAGGCCAGAAGTGACGCATGCGCTCGCCGTCTGATTGCCGACCAACAGTAGGGGCTCGGCCCCCAAGGGCACGTGTCGTAGGCTAAGCCAGCGCGGCGGATGCGCCGCGAGGGCCGCCTTGAAGTACAAATCCTACCGAGCGGCGAGTTGAATCCTTTGCAGATGACTTAAATATGCAACAGGGTATTGTAAGTGGTAGAGTATCCTTGCTGCCACGATCCACTGAGATTCAGCCCTAGTTGCTTTGATTCGTCCCACCCCCCTTCCCCCCAAATCTCCAATTCTTGCTATGTTAGGTAAAAAAGAGGTTAGTAAAAAGGATACAAGGGCTAAGCATGAACACAAGTAGACCTGGTCAAATGGGCGGGTCGGGTCACCTATTTAATTAATGGGCCCGGGTCGGGTCGGGTCAGGCACTATCACTAACGGGCCTGGGAGGATCATGGGTCGGATTATTATTATTATTATTATTATTTTTTATTATTTTTTATTATTTTTTATTTTTTTTTATTTGCAAATGATGGAACTATCCTGCCCTTGTTTCTTAAGACAAAATCTCTCTATTAAAAAAATGGCGACAACCAAAAGAATCTCTCTCTTTGTCAAATCTTAATCAACCTCATGCAGCCACTCTCTCTCTCCTCGCTCATTCAATGAGTTTCCATCCACCAAAAAGGAAAAAATCAAAACTATAAGACCAAATTGTGATCCAGATCTGGAATTACGACAAAGAAAGGAGTAAAAAATGAAAATGACAATGAAAGCCCAAACAATTCAAAGATTTCCAAGAGCACTTCAAGCACGAGCAGGAGCTCGAACAACAATGGCGATCTCCCAATTCTGCCCATGAGCTTTGTTTGGTTTTGGGCACATTGAGTGAGGAGGTGGAGGAGAGAGATAGAATAATGGAGGAGGAGAGAGAAAATTGAGTGACCACATGTTTAAAAGGGATCCAACCCACTCTGACCCGTTTAACAACAATATATGGCATGACCCGTTAAGGCCCGACCCGGTAATGGCTTGGGCGGGTCATGGCCTGTTTTAAACCGGGTCGGGTCGGGCTGGTAACTGGGGACCCGCCCAGATGCCTAGGTCTAAACACAAGAGACAAGGAAAGAGGCCTCATGTGCGTGCTAAGTATGATAACATCCCAAGTATGAAGAATATGTCCTAGAGGCTATGGCTCCTTTGTCCCATGGCGCTGCAGCTTCCTTGTTCCATAGCGCTTCAACTTCCTTGTCCCATGGCGCTGCAGCCGCTTGTTCCATGGCGCTGCAACACCCTTGTCCCATGGCGTTGCAGGACCTTGTCCCATGTCCCATGGCACTGCAGCCCCCATGGCGTTGCAGCACCTTGTCCCACGACCCATTACGCAAGACCTTATCCCATGACCCATGTTGCAGCACCTTGTCCCATGTCCCATGGCGCTGCAGCACCCTTGTCCTATGGCGCTGCAGCACCTTGTCCCATGACCCATGACGCAGCACCTTGTCCCATGACGCAACACCTTTTCCCATGTCCCATGGCGCCGCAACACCCTTGTCCAATGGCGCTGCAGCAGCCTGTCCCATGACGCAGCACCTTGTCCCATGACCCATGACGCAGCACCTTGTCCTATGACCCATGTTGCAACACCTTGTCCCATGTCCCATAGCGTTGCAGCATCCTTGTTCCATGGCGCTGCAGCACCTTTTCCCATGACCCATGACGCAGCACCTTGTCCCATGTCCCATGGCGCTGCAGCACCTTTGTCCCATGGCGCTGCAGCACCTTGTCCCATTTCCCATGTCCCATGACGCAGCACCTTGTCTCATGTCCCTTGACGCAACACCTTTTCCTATGACCCATGTCCCATGACGCAGCACCTTGTCCCATTACGCAGCACCATGACCCATGACGCAGCACCATGACCCTTGGCGTTGCATCACCCATGTCCCACGAAGCAGCACCATGGACCATGCGTTGCATCACCATGACCCATGTCTTGCAGCACGATGCACCACCATGACCCATGCATTGCAGCATGATGCAGCACCATGACCCATGCGTTGCAGCACGATATAGCACTATGACCCATGCGTTGCAGCACGATGCACCACCATGACCCATACGTTGCAGCATGATGCAGCATCATGACCCATGGGTTGCAGCACCATGCAACACCATGACCCATACGTTGCAGCATCATGCAGCATCATGATCCATGCGCTGCAGCACGATGCAACACCTTGCAGGACCATGACCCATGCGTTGCAGCACCATGCAGCAAGATGACCCATGCGTTGCAGCACCATGACCAGGCCCCGTGAGCACCCATGCCCCGGGAATGCTCTAGGGGACGTGTTTTGGGCCTCCGGACGCAAACTTTTCGACGTTAATATTTTCGCTCCAAATCGCACGGGAGACCCCTCTTGGACATGGGAGCCCCTAGGGTCAGTTATTGGGTCCCCGATAGGCTTGTAAGGGCGATTTTACGCGATGCCAATGTTTTTTGGTGCAAGTCAGAAATTGTATTATTACTAGCTGCAATGTAGCAAGATTACAGCCCACAGGCAATGCAAATCCAAGGCCACCTACTAGGTAGGGTTCCTTGTATCTACATCCCTTTATAACCACACAACCCTAAAAACAGAACTGGAGCAACATACTGCATCCAGTGGCTCAACCTAGCTGATTCAACTAACCAGACATTCCTGACTTACAACAATTACAAAACAGAAAACAATAAGCTGTTACACATTCTACAAAAAACATAAAATAATTCCACTTACACCAAACTGCAAAGACTTAGTACAAAGAATAATTACACACTCCCTATCCATCTTTTATCCCTGCTGTTGATCTTCTTCTTACTGCTGCATTGCTGTATTCTAATGCTGACTATCTGCTGAATCTGCTGCATGGTCTGCATCACAGACAGTCTGCTCCCCTCAAAAAGTTGGATGTTCCTGCTTCTCCATATATCCAGTACCCTGCTAACTATATCTCCCCTATCCATCTCTTATCCCTGCTGTTAATCTTCCTTTTGCTGTTACTGCATTGTTGGATTCTAATTCTGACTATTTGCTGAACCTGTTGCATGATCTGTGACACTGGTATACTGCCTCCACCAACATAGTGAATATTCCTGCATCTCCAAATCCAGTAGTTTGCTGCTGCTAGCCCTGCTGCGATGCCAATGTTTTTTTTTTTGGTGCAAGTCAGAAATTGTATTATTGCTCTCTGTAATGTAACAAGATTACAGTCCTTAGGCAATGCAGATCCAAGGCCACCTACTAGGTAGGGTTCCTTTTTGCTACATCCCTCTACTACCTTACATCCCTTCAATCTGGTGCAACTCACTACAGGCAGTGGTTCACCCTCTCTGTAAACATTTACAATTTGCAAATATTGTTTCTCACCATCTCTGTAAACATTACAGTTTGCAAAAATTATTTCGCAAAATACAAAAACATATATATCTAAAAATATTACAACAAAAACTTCCAGGAGCTGATTCATTCCTCCTTCTTTCTTGCTTCATCTACCTGCTGTGCCCAATCAAGCTGATCCACATCACTCTACTGTCTAGCTCCCTGTACAGGTACTGGAGTCCTGCATTTCATCTGTTTTTTCCTGCAAAAACCTCTCCTGGAGTCTGGTCCTGCCTATCTGCTGGGTCTGCTGTGGTACACAGATCAGCTGAAAATCTCTCTAACCATTTTTTATCCCTGCTGTTGATCTTTCTCAGCCTGCTGCATTGTTGCATTCTGGTCCTCACTGATTGCTGCATTCTGGTCCTCATTCTTTCTGATCTGCTGAATTTTATTTCTTCGTCACTCTGCCTAGCTTCAGCAGCCTGCTATAGATACCCTGCTGAGACCTACTGCCTGAGTTCCATTACTCACTCAGGTCCCCTGCAGGGCTCTGCTGTCTGCTTCCTGCTTGTTTTCAGAAACCTGCTGCTTTGTTCTTCACTGCTCCACAGCAACCTGCTACTGACTCCTTCCGGAGACATCTGTTTCCTGGCCTTTCAGGTCTGCTGCATATTCTTTGATCCCTCATTCTGTCTATCTTCAGCAGCCTGCTGCTGATCCCCTGCTGAATCTTTTGTATTTCTGAACTGCTGGACCCTGCTGCATAATCTTCTAACTTCAGTCTATATTTCCCCTATCCAGCTCTTGTCCCTGCTGGAGATCTTCCTTTTGCTGTTGCAGCATTGTTGAATTCTGCATCTGACTGCTTGCTGAACCTGTAGTATGATCTGCGGAACTGGTATATTGCCTTTGCCAGCATAGTGGGTATTCCTGCATCTCCACACCCAGTATACTGCTGCTGCTAACCATGATGCAAATATTTCCTTTCTGAGTCTCGAGCATTTCTGCCTGCTGATCCAGTTAAACATCCCCTGGATTGTACTTGCTATTGCTGAGATTTGTAACCATGCCCTTAACTGTTCCAGGATTGCAGCTGACACTTTGCATTTGAAGAACAGGTGGTTGTGTTCCTCTGGTTCCTGCTTGCACAGGTAGCACAAAGCATCCCCATTCAGAATTCCCATTCTCTATAGTCTGTCCTTTGTTAACAGTCTATCCATTTGGGCTAGCCATAGGCAAAAGCTATGTCTAGGCATGGATATCTTTCCCCATATCAAATCTGCATGCTTGCCATTCAGGGCTATATTGAACCATTTACAGTTCTTGACATTAAGTCCTCCATTGTTTCTTGGTCTACATACCATATCCCACGCCACCAAGCTTGTCTTGTGTTTCTGCTCTGTTGTCCCCCACAAGAAAAATCTACACTTTTGCTCCACACTTTTCAGTACTCCAGTTGGCATTATGAAGATACTAGACCAGTATACATGAATTGAGAATAAAACAGAGTTTATTAGTTGGACTCTTCCTGCATATGAAAGGTTCCTTGAAGCCCAAATTTGCAACTTCTTTGACATTTTATCCACCAGACATTCACAATCTATTTTGCTCCATTTCGAAGGGGACAGTGGGACCCCTAGGTATCTCATGGGCAAGGTACCCTCTCTGAAGCCTGAGAGCTGTAACAGTGCATTTTTCCTTTGTTCATCCACCCCTGCTATGTATATGTTTGATTTCTCCTTGTTTGCATACAGGCCTGTTGCTTTTGAGAAATGATTTATGCTGTTCATCATTATGCTCACAGATGCTGTGTCTGCTTTACAGAAGCACATTAAGTCATCTGCAAAACACAGATGACTTAGTGCTAGCTCTTTGCACATGGGGTGCCAGCTGAAGGTCTTGTCCATGCATGCTATTTTCAGGTTTCTTGACAAATATTCCATTACCAGTAATACCTGAGTTTGAAACCGGTTGACGTGTGTAATACCTGAGTTCGGGAATCAAGGTGACCCTCCCGGGGCACCTGGGGTCCCCTAGGGCCATAATAGAGCCCCCGAAAAATTTTTGGGCGAAAACGGCAACCGGGCCGTGGGAATGCTCTAGGGGACGTGTTTTGGGCCTCCAGACGCAAACTTTTCGATGTTAATATTTTCGCCCCATATCGCACGGGAGATCCCTAGGGGACATGGGAGGCCCCTAGGGTCGATTATTGGGTCCCTGATAGGCTTGTAAGGGCGGTTTACTCGATGCCAATGTCAAGGCCCGAAAACGGGCGACATGTGTGATATCTGAGTTCGAGAATCAAGGTGACCCTCCCGGGGCATCGGAGGTCCCCTAGGGCGATAATAGAGCCCCCGAAAAAATTTCGGGCGAATACGGCAAACGGGCCCTGGGAATGTTCTAAGGGACGTGTTTTGGGCCTTTGGACGCAAACTTTTTGACATTAATATTTTTGCCCCATATCGTACTGGAGACCCCTATGGGACATGGGAGGCCACTAGGGTTGATTATTGGGTCCCTGATAGGCTTGTAAAGGCGGTTTTACGCTATGCCAATGTAAGGGTCGGAAAACCGTCGTCATGGGTGATATCAGAGCTCGGGGATAAGGATGACCGTCCCAGGGCACCGGGGGTCCCCTAGGGTCATGATAGACCCCTAGGAGATGTTTCGGCAAAAATGAGACCCGGGCCCCGGGAAGCCGAAAATCAAAGGATATAATCCACGTTTTTTTGGCTTCCGAGAGGCTCCGGACCGTAGGTGTATATTTTCACACCATATCGCACGGGACATCCCTAAGGGATATGTGAAGCCCCCGGGGTCGGTTATCTGGTCCATGATAGGCTTGTAATTGAGTTTTTACGAGATGCCAATGTAAGGGCCGGAACACAAAAAGCATGGGTGAGGGCCGGAATTTCCTACCCCCAAGAGTGAGGAGTGAGGTCTCAAAATTATTTCTAAAATTAAAGTGAGGTCTCAAAAATATTTTCCAATTTTGTTTAAAGTGATTTGTAATTTTTCTGATATTATTTCTATTTATTTCCTATTTTTCAGCCTATTTTTTAACTAAAAATTAAATTAAATAACTAACTTGTGTGAAAAATAAAAAAAAAATATGTTTTTCCGTAACTTAATAATATACTTGAAAAGTTTGAGGTGGAACTTTTGGTAAATAATTATCCAAACTCTCAAAAACCCCAGCATGAAAGTTATGCACTGTTCATTTCTACTCCTGTCAGAACCACTAACCTTATAAGACTCTTTAGGGGGTAGTTGCTTGAGAGAGTGCTTGTGGGCGAAGGAAGGCAAGTGACGCAACATGAAGCGGCACCCAGGCGCCAAGTAGTGTCAAGTCGTGCGCCATCATAGACGGACACCCACGACACCTCGGCTCAAGCACCTGCTCCCTATGACGGAGACGGAGGCGGCGCCAGAGACGGACGCGACGTGACGCCGCATGAAGCGCCTACTTGGCACCGTGTTGTGTCATGTCGCGTCCACTCGGGCGCTGTTGAGGTCGACGATGGCTCATGGTTACGATGTGGGTATAGATGTTGGATGGATGTGATCTCCTTCGGGATCGAGCTATCCAGACGACGTCGGATAGATGTGATCTCCTTTGGGATGAGCCATCCAGCCAACGTCGGATGGATATGATCTCCTTCGGGATGATCTATCTAGCCAGCTTGCGGGTATAAACGTCGGATGGATGTGATCTCCTTCGGGATGAGCCATCCAGTTGATGAGTGCCTACATTTGTGAGAGTATTCTAGTTTATAATTGGATTTTTATTCATTTATGATAAGGATCACTACTTTGGCATGTTTGTGCGTTTAATGTGATTTTAGGATCATTTTAGAGCTCAAATGTACAATCAGAATCAATATGGACTTTGGAATGTCAAGAGAAGAAGCAAATAAGAATGAATCGAAGTTGGAATGAAAAGAGATGCTAGAAACGTCAAGTCTTGGAGTTTTCTACAATGCCTGACCATGCTTCCAATATGCATGATGATGTGTCGTCATTTGGGAATGTTAGTAGCCCAAAATCTTGAATAAAAGAGCAAGCACGATCATGCGTATGTTGGCACGATCATGCTCCTGTGTGATTTATGCATAATCGATAAGAGACCTTTCCTCTTCTTTTCTCACATTAGATTAAACGTGTATAGGCTTATAAAAGGGCTTCTCTCCTCTCTTCTTCTTCATCTCACACTCTATCCATCATCTCTCTCTACTCCATTAGAATAGCTTAGAGTTTAAATTAACCCCTTAGATTACTCTTAAATTCTCTAATTTTATTTACAATTGTGAAGAACAATTTTAAGCTTTGGGCAATTTCAATTGAAGCTTTTGGTTTATCTCTCATCCCTACTCTCTCTCTCCTCCCTCTCAATTGCTTTTAGTTTTAATCCATGAGTTTATGATTGTTATTTCTTCGAGTTTGTTAGTTCATGTTTAGCTTCAATCTTTTCATTTGCTTAATGGTTTCTTTAATCATGAGTAGCTAATTTTCTTATTCTAGGGTTGATGTAGCTTAATTTGGGTTATTTGATGTCTTGATAAACTGATGCTAGCATGTTGTTTAATCGGTGCACATGATTATTTGTTTTCTTATTGTTATTCATAATTCTTGAAAGAGGGTTTTGAATACTTGGATGATTAGCATAAAATAGAAAAGGGAATGCTAATTGTCGGACATCGAATAATCATCTTGATTGCCTAATTACGAAAGTAGATTAGAATATCTTGTGGGATTTGGATTGATCTTCGTTCTTCATGCTCTTGATGTTACTTGACTCTATGAGAATAGGTAGTTAAGTTTACATTGAGTTTGCCTTTATCGCTCCGAGAGAAGGTTTAGGCTTCTTTATCCGTCCTTGCAACGATTAACATTGACATGCTAGTTGAGTTTATCTATCGCATCAAGTAATTCTAGTTAAGTGAAATCAACCCTAGATCTTTTTATCTTGCTAGATTCTCGTAATTTTATTCTCTTTATTTTCTTGGTTTGAAACAACAAAAATCCAATTCGAACTGCTTAGCTTGTTATATATTTGAGGAATCTTAATACTTGGATATACTAGCTCCCTATGGATACGATAATCTTTTATACTACTCGATAAAATTCGTATACTTGCGGAGGCTATCATGTTTTTGGCGCCGTTTCCGGGGAGCTTTATTCCAATATTAGGCGTTTCTTAGATAGACTAGACTAAGCACGTGTGCGTGTGTTTACTTGTGTGTTTGTGATTACTCTTGCTTTTGCGTTTGATTCTCTTTCCTAGTGTTTGTGGTTCATGACCAGGAGTCAAGGGTCCGACAACCTATTACCTTTGGATCTTGAGATCGAAAGAACATCACGTTCCGCTAGAAAGAGAGCACGAAAGCGCCATCCAGAGGAGTTGAGAAAGCAACATGAGCTTGAACTAGAACAAGCTACCATGAGGGATGATCTTCGATCCTTGAGGGATTTTTCTAATCCCACCGTTGGTAACCTTGGTTCGAGTATCACAAGGCCGGTTATTGAGGCCAATAATTTTGAGACCGAAACGTCTTTTATTTCCTTCATCAAGGAGGACCAATACTATGGGAACCATGGTGAAGACCCCAATGACCACATTGCTCTATTCTTGGAGAAATGTGACACCTTGAAGATGAATGGGGTTAGTGATGATACTTTCCGCCTCTGCTTGTTTCCATTCTCTTTGGCAGGGAAAGCAAAGCAATGGTTGAATAGCCAAGATACCAACTCATTCACTACATGGGAGGCTTTATCCAATGCCTTCTTGATTCGGTATTTCCCTCCGGACTTGGCCAACAAACTGAGGAACAAGATCCATGCCTTTCATAGTGACGGCGAGTCCTTGTATGAAGCATGGGAGCGCTTCAAAGAGTTGCAAAGAAAGGGGCCTCCACATGGCATTGAACAATGGCTCCTTATTCAAACATTCTATAGTGGATTGAATCCCACTATGACAATGTCTATTGATGCCGCCGCGGGTGGCTCTATCATGACCTTGAGGCCGACTGCGGCTAAAACCTTGCTTGAAAACATGGCTTCCAACAACTACCAATGTTCTTCCGGTAGGCCGGGACCTCGCAAAAGTAGAGGTAAACTTGAGGTTGATGTGGTGAGCCTCTTGACAAGTAAGTTGGTTGCACTTTCTCATCAAGTCCAACAAATTCAACTTCTCATGGGTACTTCTCAAGGGCAAGGTTCCTCCGATGAAGTATATGGCGTTCAAGGGCAAATGGGCATTGAGTTTCAATACAATCCGTCATCCTTTCAAGAGATGACAATTTAGCAAGCTAATGCTTTCAACAACTTTAACCACCGCCCTCGAAATGACCCATACTCTAATACATACAATCCGGGTTGGAGAAATCACCCCAACTTCTCCTACCAAAATACAAGCCCTTTCCCTCCATAAAACATCCATCCTCCACAAAATAGCCACCTTCCACAAAATTCCCTCACTCAACCTCCGGGTTTCCAACCTAGAGCTCCATTCCATATTCCCACACCTCAACCCCCACCACCATCCAATACGGATTTCTAGAATGCTCAAATGGAGCAAAACAAGACGGTGAAAGATACACTCCATCTAATGATGTCAAAATTGGATTCATTGGCCGCTCACAACAAAATGCTTGAGAACTAAGTTGCACAACAAGCTAGTTCGTCAACAAGGGTTCCGGGACAACTTCCAGGCAACCCGGAAACCAATCCCCAGGGCCATGTCAATGCTATCACATTGAGAAGTGGAATGACATATGATGGGCCCGTGATGAAGGATGATGAGAATGTGGTGAGTGATAAGGTGAATGACGAGCCTTTTAATAATGAGCCTAAGGTGATTGAAGTGGAGGAAAGTGACAAGGAGGAAGAGAAAATTGAGACTCCTAAGCCACAAGAGAAGGTAGCTACTCCCGGTCCCGAGCCTTACAAGCCTCCGGTACCTTTTCCTCAAAGGCTAGCAAAAGTTGCTTTAGAGAAGAAGTACGGAAAGTTTATGGAGATTCTCAAAAAGCTCCAAATTAACATCCCATTCTTAGATGCTATCTCCGAGATGCCGTCTTATGCTAAGTTTTTGAAATATCTCCTCTCTAACAAGAGGAAGTATGAGGAGCATGCCACCATCGCCTTAACAGAGGAATGTAGTGCTATTTTGCAAAACAAGGCAGCTCCTAAGCTTGGTGACCTCGAGAGCTTTTCTATCCCATGTTCCGTGGGAGATGTGACTATTGATCGAGCCTTATGTGATCTTGGGGAATTTGTGACTCTCATGCCTTTGTCCATATGCAAGAGACTTCAAATGCGAGATTTCAAGCTTACATCCATGTCATTGCAAATAGCGGACCGCTCCATTAAGTTCCCTTTGGGAATTGTCGAGGATGTGCCATTAAAAGTCGGTAAATTCTATATCCCTTGCGATTTTGTTGTTTAGGACATGGCGGAGGATTGTCACATCCCTATCATTCTAGGAAGGCCTTTCTTGGCTACCGCCGGCGCCATCATTGATGTGCGTAATGGAAAGCTCTCCTTGAATGTAGGAGATGAGACGGTAGAGTTTAACTTGAATAATGGCATGAAATCCCCTTCTCCCGAATCATGTTTAAGAGTAGACTCATTAGAAAATTCATTTGATAATGCTTATGCTTGTGAAATCTCACATGATCCTCTTGAGTCTTGTCTTGTGAATAATAGTGTTTGTTGTGATAAGAATGATGAGATGACATTCTATGCAAATTTCTTGATGAGAGCCTCGTGTTCGTGTTAAATGGGGCTAATTTTGAAGTCTTGGAGGTTGAGTCTAAAACCTCCCATGAGAAGAAGGATGCACCTAAGGTTGAACTCAAAGCTCTCCCTTCCCACCTAAGGTACGCATTTCTTGATGATGATGAGTTTTTCCCTGTTATAATAGATGCTAAACTCAGTGACCAAGAGGTTGAAAAATTGCTTTGTCTTTTAAGACAACACAAGAGTGTCATTGGGTATAGCATAGATGATATCAAGGGATTTCACCCCTCCCTTTGCACTCATAGAATCAATCTTGAGGACGGTCCTAAAACTTCTATTGAGCACCAAAGAATATTAAATCCTAACATGAAAGAAGTGGTTAAAAAGGAGGTGCTCAAACTACTTGATGCGGGGATCATCTATCCTATCTCCGATAGTGAATGAGTGAGTCCCGTTCAAGTGGTTCCTAAGAAGGGTGGTATGACCGTTGTCAAGAATGACAAAGATGAGCTTATTCCCACTAGGACGGTCACGGGTTGGCGTATGTGCATTGGTTATAGGAAATTGAATAAAGCCACCCGAAAAGACCATTTTCCTCTCCCATTCATTGATCAAATGTTGGAAAGATTGGCGAGGCATTCGCATTTTTGTTATTTGGATGGATATTCGGGATTTTTCCAAATTCCTATCCATCCCGATGACCAAGAAAAGACAACCTTTACTTGTCCCTATGGCACATTTGCCTATAGGAGAATGCCATTTGGTTTGTGCAATGCACCCGCCACTATCCAACGATGCATGATAGCTATCTTTTCTGAGTTTATTGAGGATATTATGGAAGTATTCATAGACAATTTTTCTGTTTGTGGTCGTTCTTTGATGATTGTTTGGTATTAGATTGGGAAAAGTGTCATTTTATGGTTCGAGAGGGCATAGTCCTTTGGCCACTTGGTCTCGAACCGGGGCATTGAAGTTGACAAGGCCAAAGTTGAGGTTATTGAGCGTTTACCACCCCCTTCTAATGTTAAAGGGGTGAGGAGTTTTCTTGGCCATGCGGGGTTTTACCGTCGCTTTATCAAGGATTTCTCTAAATTCACCAAGCCTCTAACTCAACTCCTTGTCAAGGATGCCCCGTTTGTGTTCACTAATGATTTCCATGAAGCTTATTGCGGGTTGAAAGAAGCCCTTATCTCCGCTGCCATCATTCAACCTCAGGATTGGAACCTTCTTTTCGAGGTTATGTGTGATGCGAGCGATCATGCCGTTGGGGTCGTGCTTGGCCAAAGGAAAGACAATAAGCTCCATGCTATCTACTATGCTAGCAAGACCTTGGATGATGCTGAACTTAACTACTCCACAACCGAGAAAGCGCTTTGCGGTTGTGTTTGCCATGGAGAAATTCCGACCTTACCTTGTTGGGTCAAAGGTTATCGGGCACACGGATCATGCGGCACTGAAGTACTTGATGAGCAAGAAGGATGCAAAGCCCAGATTGATTCGTTGGATACTCTTACTCCAAGACTTTGATCTTGAAATCACAGATAAGAAAGGTGCGGAAAATGTTGTGGCTGATCACCTTTCAAGACTTCACTATGAGGTTAGAAAGGATGGGGATTTGCCCATTGATGACTCATTCCCCGATGATCACTTGTTTGCTTTGCAAGAGGTCGAGGCTCCTTGGTACGCGGATATTGTGAGCAACATTGTGTGTGGAATTGTACCTCATGGCATGAACACAAATCAAAAGAAGAAATTCTTTTCCTATGTGAAGAAGTACTTTTGGGACGATCCTTGTCTCTATAATTCTTGTGCCGATGGGCTTCTTAGAAGATGTGTTTCGAGGGAGGAAGTGCAAGATATCATACATCATTGCCATGATTCACCCTATGGAGGACATGCTCGTGCCTCCAAGACAATGGCAAAGATCCTTCAAAGCAATTTCTATTGGCCTACCATGTTCAAATATTGTCACAAACATGTTCAAGAATGTGATAAGTGCCAAAGAACCGGGAACATCTCTAAAAGGTATGAGACTCCTTTGAATGGTATTCTTGAGGTTGAAGTTTTTGGTGTGTGTGGAGTTGATTTCATGGGTCCTTTTACGTCTTCTTGTGGAAATAAGTTTATCTTGGTCGCGGTGGACTATGTTTCTAAATGGGTTGAAGCCATTACCACTCAAACCAATGATGCTCGAGTTGTGGCAAAATTTTTCAAGAAAGTCATATTTCCCTGATTTGGAGTACCTTGTGTTTGGATAAGTGATGGTGGAAGTCATTTCACCGAGAAGAAGTTTGAAGCATTGTTACAGAAGTATGGAGTTCTCCACCGGGTTGGCTAAGCCTATCATCCTCAAACAAGTGGCCAAGTTGAGATTTTGAATCGTGAGATCAAGCAAATTCTTGAAAAGACGGTTTCTAGTTCGAGGAAATATTGGTCTTTGAAGCTCGATGATGCTCTATGGGCTTATAGGACCGCTTTCAAGACTCCAATTGGCACCACGCCCTTCCGATTGGTGTATGGGAAGCCTTGTCACCTTCCCGTTGAGCTTAAACATCGAGCTTATTGGACAATCAAGGCTCTCAACTATGATTTCAAGGCCGCTAGTGAGAGGCGTCTCCTCCAACTAATGAGCTTGATGAATTGAGGTTGGACGCCTATGAGAGTTCTTGAATTTACAAGGAGAAAACCAAGCGGTGGCATGACAAGAACATCATTAGACGAGAGTTCCATGAAGGTGATTTGGTGTTGGTTTTCAATTCCCGACTCAAACTTTTTCCGAGAAAACTCAAGTTCTGATGGTCGTGACCTTTTGAGGTGTGCAAAGTTTTTCCATATGGCGCTATTGAGGTGCGCCCCTTGAAGGATGGAGCAGAGTCGTTCAAAGTGAATGGAAGTCGTCTTAAGCATTACAAGGTCGGTGATCCTATAGGAGAGAGGGTTGATCTCGCCCTTTCCGATGTCAATTCTAAGTGACGGGACCGATATGCCAAGCTCCTGACCTTAAAAGAGCGCTTCTTGGGGGGCAACCCAAGTTTTGTTTGCTTTCTTTTATTTTGTATTCAAAAAAAAAGTAGAAAACAAAAAAAGAAGAAAAGAGTAAAAAAAAAGAGGTGAAAAAAAAACAAAGAAGAAAAAAATGGTTAGTTAGTTAATTTTCTGTAGATTTTATTTGTTTTGCTAATAAAATGTTTTATTCGTTTTGTAGGTTTTGGGGTCGGTGGAAACATTTGGTTTTGGGCATGATCATATTGCCTAGGCTAGCAAATAAGCATGGTCACGCATTCCATCCTGGGCTGCTCGGATGATAGGCACGATCACACTTCTCCAAGTGTAAAAACGAACATTATCGTGCCTCCGTTGGTATCACAAGTGTCAAATTTCTGTTGACAATGGCATGATCGTGTGCACGAGAATGCACTACAGTGCATGATCATGTGTTTACCTAAAAAAAAAACACAAAAAAGGAAAAGCAAGTCAGAGGTCAAAACCCCAGCTTTTCTCTCTCCTCTCATTTCTCCTCCTTCTCCCAAAACCCGTCCCCTTCCTCCTCCATCTCCTCTGATTTTTCTCTCTCCTCTCTAACCCTCCATCACCACCACCGAAATTTCCGTCACCAACCACCACCTCTCTTTGCCGGCGACGCCCACCCCACTTCGTCGGGCTTCTCGCCTGACCACCATCACCCTCGCCACCACCATCACTCCCGTCCTCCCCTGATTTTTCTCTCTCCTCTCACAAAACGCTCACCACCATTCACCCCAGCTCCCGACCACCGCACCGGAAACAGACACCCACAAAACGACCTCTCTTTCTCAACCCGACCACCCTCAAAGCACCACCACTCTCGACCAACAGCAACTCCAAAACGCTAGTCCCCATCACCGCCGTCATCAAACCACCCACCGACAACCTCAACCGCAACTGTGATACCCCAATATTTTCTATAATTATTATATTGATTTATAAATGATTTATAAATAGTTTCGGAGATTAAATCGTATATTCATTTCAGGATTCAATTTATTCAATTAAAGCCATAATAATATTTATTATTATTATGGGACTTTCATAATTTATATTTATTTATTTTGAAGAGTTTAATTAAAATGTTTTATATTTGAATAAGAATTATTCATATAGTTTTAATTAGTTTAATTAGCTTTGTAATTCAGAAAAGTATTAATTAAATTCCTAAACCTAGTAGTCTTTGACTTGGGCTGACTGATGGCCTATATAAGGAAAAGGGTGAGACAATTAGTCAATTTTGCAAACTGAGCTAAACCCTCACACATAATCTCTCTCTCTCACCCGTCCTCTTCCTCTCTCCCTCACGGTTTTCTCTGTCTCCTCCACCGAGCTCTCTCTCTCTCCTTCTTAGCCGCTCACCCCACTGGAGACCTCACCGGCGTTCCCTCTCCCTCGCCGGCGGTAAGCTGCTCCTTCTCTCTCCCTCTTTCTCTTTCTTTTTCCCTCTCTCTTTCTCTTCGCAATTTCTCTCCCCTTCCCTTATTTTTGATGTCGCGCCACCAAGGACCACCACGGCACCACCAGGCCGTGCCTGGGTGGTCACCGGTGGTGACCCAGGGTCGTCGACCGAGCCCCTGACTCTCTCTCTCTTCCTTTCTCCATTCTCTCTCGCTCGCATTCTCTTCGCTCCGACGACCATCACCACCGGCAATGGTGGCCAGTGGGTGGTGGTGGTGATGTTGGGTTGGGTCATGGGTACCATGCATGGGTACCCGTGACCTAGACCTAGTTTGGAAGTTAGGGTTTCGTTTTTATATTTTGCCTAATTATTTAATTGATTTTCAGTATTTTCGATTTAATGTTTATATTTTTCTGTACTCGTTCGGAACCCAAATTTGGATTTTCAAAAGCCTAGATTGGTTGAAATAAATCAAGGAATTTAAGAACAATATCAGACTGAGATTTCGTTACTGTTTGTATTTTTGTATTTAATAAATACTGATTCGGTAATTGTTTTCAATTAGGACCTAACGAGTAAGCGTGATTATCGTCGATTGGTTGGAGCATAGTTACTGTTGGTAGCGTATTAGTGGTAAGCGCTCATGCCTACCTTCTTCCAAAGCCCCATCAAAACTATTTTGATGTGTTATGTGCTAATTGGGAATTTGTTGTTAATTTAATATGCTAAGCATGATTAAAATATATTGTCGTTATTATGAGATTTCTTAAGCATCTTTACCGCTGTAAATATGATTTATAATTAGCATGTCGATGTTATCATGTTTTGGGAATCAATTAGTCCATATAATGATTATTGGAGAATTGTTGAATGGTGAATTATTAGTATTATTATGTTATTAAATAAGTGTCAATTGGTATGGGTACTAGTGAGTGCTAGTGAGCACTTATCAATTATTGATTGAATGTCGTTGATGATTTGTGAATTTTTAGATATCGTGTTACCCTACCAAAGTGCTGCCGAAATTTGGCTAGACATTACTTGTCTTTGTTATTGAACTATCGTCGTTATTGAATTAAAGCATATTTAATTCTCATCATATTGAATTATCATTATCGTCGTTATCTACTATTCATTGTCTAGAGCTAGAAATGAATTAGTAAGTCATGGTCTCGTAGTACCACTTATGTCAACCAATGCAAGTTATGTGAATTGAATTAAATGAGAGTAAGACTCCTAATGGATCCCTAGGAGTAGTCGAGCTATCGGGATTGCACCTAATGGTGTAGTTCAAGGGATGGGTGATTCCCAAGTTATTTATGGGCACCTCGCAGTGTGTCTGGGACGGATCATTCCCCATTTATTAAGTCCTCTAGGCTCGTGTAAGTGTACTAGAGGTAGTGTGCAGACTAGAGTCATTAATTCCATGGCGTGATTGTATCTTCGATAAACAGTATGGGTAATCGCTATTTTATAAGCTCTCTTACATCTCTCTAATCAAGACGGATTGTCTGTATCGTATTTCGTATGATCGCTGTACAAGAATTGTGTATAAAAGAATGTCGTTATGCGTATGCTTGATTACCTGCTTATGTGCGTATGCAAACGAATTTCAATGATTCTTCTAAAACCTCAAGTAAGGTTTGCGAAATGTTTTTACTGGGTACAGATGACGTTTATTCAGTTTATCTGATTTTTGTTTCTCTTTTATATCTTTTCTTTTCTTCTGTATTTTTATTTCCGTCACGGAAACCAAAGTGCAGGTTTAGATTGATTGAGGACGTACAGCTTGGAAGGTTAGAGTTGGCGTCAGTTTATAGAACTGTTTCTGTTTGGATTACATCGTGGGAATTGATTATGGTTTATTTATTTATTGGATTTGGTTTTTCCCTTGAAGGCCAATTGTAATAAATTTGATTAATGGTTTTAGCTCACTATATAAACAACTCTGATAATAACTATTTAGAATTATTAGTTCCTTAGAAGCTCCTTTTGATGCCTAGTCTTTTCTTTCTGCTTAGCATTTACTCCTTAGTGATAAATGTTGCAGTAACGCCCTTGGGTTTGTGACGGTTCAGCGGTGTCGAGTCGCGGATAGCGACGTCAATAGTTCCCAGGAAATCGTTGCAAATTCGGGGGTGTTACAGCAACCCACCTCCTCACTCCCCGCCCGCCTCTGGTTGGGTCAACACCATTCTTGGTCGATTTCGTGCTTTGGAGTTAGCTTTTCTGGGTCTTAATTTGGCGTGAATTCTAGGCGCTTTTGCGTCTTTGGTAGTCGTTTTGGTCTCTCGAAGATATAATTCCCAAATTTCAATTGGATTTGTACTGTAAACTGGATGTTCTTGAATCACTTGGACCTTGTTCATTGAGACTTCTGATTATCTTGGACACATAGGAGATTTTTGGACACATTGATTACCGTGAGTTGGTGACCTGGTCATTGAATTTTGCTGCACCTGTTGACTTGGTGTATTGGACAATAGTAATTTTGATTCTGCTACTCTGGCTTGGGTGGTTTTGTTTCTTCATAATTTGACACTTTCAGTGTGCATTTGTCTTGGACTACCCTTGTGACCGTGTACTTAATCTTGATCGGACAATGCCTACTAGGACTCGAGCCACCTCCTCTAAGGTGCAAGCACCCGCACCTCGTACTTCCCGTGCTAAGAAAGGCTCCCTAGCCCTCCGTGGCTCCTCCTACCTATGACACTTTGGGGATTACATTCTCCACTCCCGTTGAAAGTGAGTGTTACCGTGCGTTGTTTGTTTGGAAGATTACTCCCACCCTTTTTTATGACAAGGCTACCTTGGAAAAGTTAGGGATTGCTTTGGGGGTGGAACTTTTTATTGATAATCTTGGTTGGAATAATTTCCTCACTATTCATCAGCAGACCTATCGTCGTCTTACCTTGGAGTTTTTGAGCACCTTGGTTGTCTTTAGTGATGAGGATGATGATCGTGAGCCTTACATCACTTTTCGGCTTATGAACAAATCTCATGAGATGACTTTCACTAAGCTCAACGAGATTTTTGGTTGGCCGACATTTGATGCCGATCAGGATTTGGTTGGCCCCCGTGATGTGTTCCCAAAGGAATTTAATGCTCATGCTTTTTTGGAAAAAGATCACAAATCGCTCCCCTTACATTTCTCAGGAAGAGAAGGCCTCTAGTATTGTGAACCCGTGTTTTCGATATGATCACCGTATTCTAGTGTTCGGTCCTTTTCAAAGGGCGGTACGATTACTTTGCCTAAGGATGAACTTTTCTTCCTTTGGGCTATGGCTCACACCGAGGATCGTGTTGCCGTTGACCCCGCTCCATGGTTGGTTCAATGATTTGAGTATGTGCGAGCCTCTCCAGGCGCTATCACTTGTGGGGTCCTTATCACTCATATTGCTAGCAAACTGTATGTCGACTACACCACCCTTAAGTCGGTGAAAGGCCCTACATTGTTGGATATTCCTTCCTTGACCCAAATGACTATGTTGGGTCCCCCGGATGAAAAGGATAAATCTTGGTGGAAGGTGGATATGGCCAAGCACATTCTTCTCCCTAGTCCGGACCTCACAAATGTCAAGAATACGGATAATTGGTTGATCCCTCGGCAAGTTGTTGAGTCCGAGGAGGAATCTTCTAGTGACGATGACGGCCTTCCCAATGTGCCTCATGACCTTATGCCCATCTTACAGAGGATTGCGGCCGATTTGGCATATTTGCAGGCCGTGGTACCACCGTTGATCACTTGGCATGTAGAGCATGACCACTTCGCGGATGCCACTCCTCCCCCGCCCAAAGGTGGGGCTCCGTGAGTTTTCTCTCCTCCCTCCCCCTCTATATTATTGTCTTTTCTCACATTGAGGACAATGTTCGTTTCAAGCTTGGGGGAGATGATTTTAATGCTACTTTGTGAAATGTGAATTGCATATAGTTTTTGTTTTATTTTGCATCATTTGATTAGTTTTCATATTTTATTTTGATTTGTTTCTTTCTTTTATTTTTGTTTGTTTTGCACATAGTTTAGGTTTTATTTTTGCATGCATGAAAAAATAAAAATCCAAAAAAATGAAAAAAAAAAAACAAAAGAAAAAAATTAAAAATCCAAAAGAAAAAAAAACGATTGAGATATGATCGTTCGATGATGATTCGTGTTTTATTGTGAAAACCCGAAAAGATCAACCCTTGTTCTTGTGCAATGTGTTTGAGCCCAAGTTTTACATAGCATGATTGTCGTTGCGATTCATGGTTTGTGGTATTCTTGACGAGGACTTTTGAATGTTGTATAGTTGAGTTGGATTGACCAAATTGACCGGTGAGTTTTGAGCCTTGAAGACCGTGCATCACTACGGTCTATTTTGTCTTTGATGTGTGAAACTCTCTCTTAATCATCGGTTTCTAGAACTTACCTTGGGGAGAGGTTCCATAACCTCTCCGGAGAGAAGTCATTTCTTCTTTCTCCGTCGAATCCGCACTTGACATTGATTGAACGAGTATGATTCAGGCATTCTTTGA
>CM076151.1:31212500-31245000 GCA_038025085.1 Tetragonia tetragonoides | reverse complement strand
ACCATAAAATGGGCCAACTGTTGAATTTAAATTTATGGGCCTGAGGGCTTTGCTCCCGCGCGTTTGGTACTGATATTGCCGCAAGATGAACTGTAATAACGAACTCTGGACTGGAAAAAGGGGCCTTGGGTCAGTTTGTGAGGCCTGTGTTGCAGGTGCGCAGCGCCGCTAGCGGCCCGGGCCTTGGTTTGAGGCCGCTAGCGGCGTTGGGCTTGAGCCAAATAAAAAAGCGCTTCGGCGCTTTCTCTCTCTTCTTTCGCGTTTTATGCTTCTTCTTCACCGAGCCATTGTCGAGTGCTTTTGTTGAAGTTCCTCCATTGTTGAGTGCTTCACTCCACTTGAGGTAAGTCGATTCTTATCCGTTTTCTTCAGTTTTTGTCTTCAACTTGCTTATTTTCTTCCTAGTTGCTGAATTTTGGGTTGCATTGTTGAATAGATGCTTGTTGCTTGCGATGGAGAGTAGGTAGACTCAAACCTGCAGTGGAAATATGCGCATAGGGAAAAGATGCAATAGACATGCCTGACTGACCATGACACATGACATAATAATATGCACGGGTAACAGAGGAATTGACATGTAAACACGTAGGGACTCAAGACACTGAGAAATTATGTACATATGCATGCCTTTGAAGGCGACTCTAGTGCTTATGCAAATATGATGTATGCAGGCTCTATTGACTCACAGCTCCATGCAGCCTAGCCTAACATGCACGACTCTCCTATAGGGTCTGAAGAGAGTCTTCATATGGGAAAGGTTTTTGTGACCAAGAATTTCATTCCTGTGGTGATCTTGACAGAGTAAGAGACAAATGGACAAGACTGGGTGTAGTCAAGGGAGAATCAGCCCCCAGTTTGATGTGTGGTTCTTGATGGTTATGACCTACTCGAAGAGCTATGGGTGTTGATGCAGCGGCACAAAAAATCCTAACTTAAGGTATGGGAATGAAATGCCAACTTGGAACGTAGCGGACAAAGAACCAACTCATTCTGAAAAAGCCCCCAGTTGGGAAGTCTATGTGCAAGCCTATGAGAGAGGGGATGAGTATGATCTCTAGACGACTGACCAAAGAGCGCTTACATGAGAAACAATGTTCTAAATCCTCGGAAATTTAAGTTGCCTCAAGATGTTGAATTTGTTTTATATTTTATTTATTTTTTTGGTTGCCCTAACTTTTTCCTAGGCCGCTCTTTCGGGTTTCCAACCTACCGGACTCATTTTTTTGCCTTAGATGAGAATGGTGGAATGGGAGAACTCCTTTTGGTCATGTGACAAAGTGGTTGTCGTTGCCGGACCTCCTTGAGGTTTCCTACGTATCCAGTGTGTGGAACCAGGCCAACGTAGTTCAGGACCGTACAATTGAATGGTCGTACCTCTTAGAGGGCTTTTGTGTTGTAATGTCAGACTGGGTTGAGGTGTCAAAGAAAGGATAAATGCTCAAATAGACCCAATGTAAATCCCTTCCCCATTGTATGCTAGATGGTATAGAAGTCTGTGGTCTGGGCAAGGTGGCTAAGGGGCCTATGTTTAGGTAAGGCCATTGTTTGGTTGTACTTAAAGTGTTTGCACTCTTTTGGATCTTTGATCGCTCTTGAATTTTTTTCTCTTTTGGTTTTTTTTTTTTTTGTTTTTGCTCTTGAACTTTCGAGTTCTCTCTTCTTTTTTTTGCTTTTCTCTCGGTGGCCTTTTTTTTTGTAGGTCGGTCCACCTTGCCTAGAAGGTTGCTTCTATTTCCATGTCGTGCACACACATTCCCCGGGTAAGGATGATGTGCTTAAGAAATGAAAGGCTATGTGTTGAAGGCTCAAAGGGTTGCAAGTGGTAATGATGTATAGGGTAGTAAAGGATATTGATGTGAGGTGCCAAATGAATGCCTCCTGTCCTCGGCACGGACGGTTCAACTGTATGTCCTCTATGAGGATGATCATTAGGGAGTTGTTGCTTAACCCTTTACACAATGAAGGCTTTCTTTTGGAATTTTTTTCTTTTGATTTTTTTTTAATATTCCGTGATAGGCAACTTAAGTTCGTCATAGGATTGAACAAAGAACAAAGATGGGATTGAATCGAGGAAAAGCATTACACGAGAAGTAGGCTAGACTCTATGGACGAATTTAAAGGACAAACTAGACATCATTAAACTTGACTGGACTCAATTAGACTTGCACACTAGGAAACTTCGACTCTCTTCAACTTCTCGAGCATAGGCTGTTCACAGGGACACGAAGAACAGCCCCCTGTAGATACTCGCGTTGTTCACGACTTAAGTAGAATTCTTAAGAAGGTTATCTTCAATTAGGATACCCACAACATAGAGCCGATTGTAGGAGTCAATTGCTTGATACTTGAGGGGTTCCTTCTAAGCAGATTGCAGGTTCTTTATGAATTGCCGGATTTGATCAGCTTGCGAAGATCGCTCAACCAGTTCGGCTATCTTTAGCTTCCAACGCCTAAGGAAGGCAGTGAATCCCTCATCTTCTTCTTGTTTGGTGATCTCTAACTCTCGAAGGGTCATAGGTAGAGCAACATTTTCCTTGTAGCGTGCAAGGAACACTGTAGTGAAATCTGACCAAGTGCGGTAGTCTTCCAAATTAAAGGTGTAGAACCAACGACGAGTTCGGGCATCAAGAGTCTGTGGGAACAAGTGAATGTAGATATTTTTGTCAACTCATCTTAAACCCATAGCAGTAGTGAAGGCTTTGAGGTGGTCTTGTGGATTATCAGTGCCAGTGAATATCGAAACCTCGGGCATGGAGAACTTGGCTGGAAGCTTGCCCTTCACTTTGGAATTGACTTTACCAACATTACCATGGTGGTTGGCAAACAGGCCGCTGTTTTCGAGCATAGAAATAATCTTGGCCAGCTTGGCGTTTGGTCCTTCTTCCTCAGAGTCGGGATCGGAAGGGATCCTTGACTCTTCTTCTCTTTTCCTCTCTATATCTTCAACCTTGAGTCGAACCCTTTCTAACTCACTCATGAGGTCATCAAGTCTTTCATCGGTGGTCTTAGGCATTGTGTAGTTTAGGGGTGTGATCGGTGAGGTAAGGGATGTATTGAGTGGTGGAGAACTTTGTGGTGGTGATGGATTATGGGGTGATGGCCTTTTGGAATGTGGTGGTGTCTTGGAAGTAGCTTGTACACGAACCAATCTGCCCGACGATCGAGCCCAACCTCTATCACCGTAATTCTTCCTCGAGCCCCCAATCATGAACACAAGTCTCAACTTAGAAAGACGCCAAAGAAAGGACTTGAAAAAAAACTCTCATGTTTTTTAGAAGACCATTGATAACTCCTAAGGTGAATGAATCTAAGGACGTCTATATGAACTCAAATGCATGATGACAACAATGTGACAACAGAGTTATGATGAAATTATGCAAGATGCATGACGGACTGACCTTGACATGTATGACAATGAATCGATGCTTCCTAGAATGACCCTAAAGCGCTTAATGAATGACCTTTCTAGACTTCTAGTACATGAGACGTAATGAACAAATGGAGACATTGATGAATGCAAGACTCGAATTTTTGTACAAATGCACATGCGAAATGACGACAATGCAAACATGACCACTAGTTATGAATCCTAGCATGGAGCGTCTAATACGTACAATGCAATGCAATGCGAAGAAATGGAAAATAAAAACCTAAGCCTAAATGCCCAGTTATTTCCCCTCATATCAAAAGAAAAACGAAGTCGATCAACGAAAATGAGAAACATAGAAAAAAGACGGACCATCCTATTTTTTTTTAGACTCAAAAAATGGAATAAAGAAAAAAAAAAAAAAAAGAAGGAATTTCGGGATTTTTTTTTTTAATTTTCTGAATTTTTTTTTTTTTCCTAGACTCAAAGAAAATGGAAATGGATAAATAAATAATAATAAAAATTCAGCAATTTTTTTTCGATTTTCGGTTTTTTGTTTTTTTTTTTTTTTTTTTGCCGAATCTGAATTACATCGAAACAATAAAGAAAAGAAAAGAAAAATAAAAAAAAAAAAAAAAGTGGGAGAGGGGAATTGGAGAGACGGGCTCTGTTTTTTTTTTTTGGCTAAAAGGTCCTAGAAAATTGTTCATGACTTCGACGCTATCTAAAAATATATCATCGGGGAAACGAGTGCTCATTAAATTGAATTCTCGCACTATTTTTGGGCATTAGGAACTAGCTAAAAAAAAAGAAAAAGACTCCTAGCACGTAAGTACATGTTGGCACACAATCACGATATCCATGCATTCAAGCAAGCATTATAACAATACATTTTACAGGCAAACATGTGATCAGACGGGAATTACAACGACACATGTACAATAAGCAAGTGGATGCACGAATGTGGTTTGAAGGCTTTTTTTTACCATGACAAATTACAATTTTCGTTCGGCGGATGGTCGACACATCGATTGTAATTCTTTTCATCAACAAAGGATTGATGAGTCATGGGTGAGGAAGCGTCGATTTGCACGATAGGACAACTGTATATTCCTTTAGATATACGTGTTGTCTACGAGTTGCGACACAAACTTCCTCGAGGGTCGATAAGGGTCAAAAGGTTGTGCCAAGGCACATGCAAATGATGCAAAATATATGGAACATATTTTTAAACAATTAAGACCCGTGAAGTCGCCACTGTGAGGACCCGGGATTTCCTGCGGTTTCCACGGAGTGCGTCTTTATAGAAAATTTGTCAATTGGGGGCTTAGATAAGTTCAAGGGCCATCGAGTTAGAAAAGCTTTTGTAAAGACTTGAATTGAATAAAAATCATGAAAGAGGTCACAAATCTGCTGTCGGCGTTTTATCGAAGGGACAAACCGAAAGGACAACCCAATAGCGCGAAAGGTGAACTGATCATGTTTTTAGAAAGACTCCCGCTTATATAAAACATATAAGTACCCAAGAATAAAGGGTTCGGGGGCGAAGGCACGAGGTGGGAAGGTGTTAGACACGCAACTCGCCCGTATTATGACGGCCTCTACTAACTCAAGTTTGCTTAAAAATTTAAAGACATAATTCCCTCACAAACCGGATTGGTTCATCACAAGCATCACAACATTTATTTTTAACCCTTATTTAGACATGCATTTGATTGACAAGTTGGGCAGCACAACGACTATACAGACAATATTTAGGAAGCAATAAAACGTTATTCTAGCATGATATCTACATTGTGACTACTGAAAAATAAACAGTTAAGAAATTAATTTAATTTGAGCCCTCAGAAATTTGTACCTGAACTGTAGGCTATATTTGACAAGAATAGTAAAAATTGATCTCAAGTTTGGATGAAAGAGGGGGAAGCTCGGTGTCAATACTCCCGAAAATAAAATATAATTGTTTATGGAAGAAAGAGGGAGAAGGTCAGAGTCAATACTACTGAGAATAGAAGGTGTCAACTGTAGACGGTGTGTTTTGAACTGAGGGGGAAGGGTTGTTTATATAGGAGAGGCAGGTAAGGTTGTACGGCTGAAAATGATTGAAAAGGAGCCAAAATTTGGATTTGGGCCGAAAAAAGAGTCGGGCCAGAAGTAGGGTCAGCGCCGCTAGCGGCCCTGGAAATTTGGTAAGCGCCGCTAGCGGCCCAGACAGCTTTTCAGTTGGATTTTGTCCGGGCCATATCTCACTCGTTTGGGCTCCAAATTAGATGATTCAGCATGCGTTGGAAAGCTTGTTGGGTCTAGTTTTATATGCCGTTAGTTTCGGGTCTAAATGTTTTGTGTATCTCCAGATATACCTGAAAGAGTAAGGAGAGGTCAGTTTTGGAGTACGCATCAATGTTGAGCTTGTAACTCCTTGGTTGGGAATTTAGTGTGGGCTCATGATATGTATTGGAAAGCTATTTGAATAAGGAATCTAAAACTATAAGGCTCACAAGTTAATTCAACCAAATGAACTCCCAAATGGGGCTGGAAGCACGGTCCACAGTATTCGGCTACATCTTTTGTGACCCTAAACTTTGTTTGGCCATAACTCTTAGGTACGGAATCGTATTTGGACACGGAAGGAAGCAATGAAAAGCTCTTGAAAGGGGCTTTTAAATGAAATGAAAATAAAGGAGTGTTTGAATGAAAAACCTGAGACCTTATATTAACTATTAAGGCAAAAATAGCAGTTCAAGCTTAAAAACTACTTTTTCATCATCGGGCTTTTGCGGAGAAATCCGAAGACGCTTTTTTGGCGTCTACATTTCCCGGGCGTTGAACAGTCGACTCAGAACTGGTACGGACAAGGAGAAACCGACTGTTTAATTAAGACAAAGCATTGCGATGGTCCCTGCGGATGTTAACGCAATGTGATTTCTACCCAGTGCTCTGAATGTCAAAGTGAAGAAATTCAACCAAACGCAGGTAAACAGTGGGAGTAACTATGACTCTCTTAAGGTAGCCAAATGCCTCGTCATCTAATTAGCGACGCGCATGAATGGATTACCGAGATTCCCACTGTCCCTGTCTACTATCCAGCGAAACCACAGCCAAGGGAACGGGCTTGGCAGAATCAGCGGGGAAAGAAGACCCTGTTGTGCTTGACTCTAGTCCGACTTTGTGAAAGACTTGCGAGGTGTAGCATAAGTAGGAGCTTCGGCGCAAGTGAAATACCACTACTTTTAACGTTATTTTACTTACTCCGTGAGTCGTAGGCGGGGCACTGCCCCTCTTTTTGGACCTAAGGCACGCTTTGCGAGCCGATCCGGGCAGAGGACATTGTCAGGTGGGGAGTTTGGCTCGGGCGGCACATCTGTTAAAAGATAAAGCAGGTGTCCTAAGATGATCTCAACGAGAACAAAAATCACGTGTGGAATAGAAGGGTAAAAGCTCGTTTGACTCTGATTTTCAGTACGAATACGAACCGTGAAAGCGTAGCCTAACGATCCTTTAGATTTTCAGAATTTAAAGCTAGAGGTGTCAGAAAAGTTACCACAGGGATAACTGGCTTGTTGCAGCCAAGCGTTCATAGCGACGTTGCTTTTTGATCCTTCGATGTTGGCTCTTCCTATCATTGTAAAGCAGAATTCACCAAGTGTTTGATTGTTCACCCACCAATAGGGAACGTGAGCTGGGTTTAGACCGTCGTGAGACAGGTTAGTTTTACCTAACTGATGACAGTGTCACGATGGTAATTCAACCTAGTACGAGAGGAACCATTGATTCACACAATTGGTCATCGTGCTTGGTTCAAAAACCAGTGGCGCGAAGCTACAATGTGATGGCTTATGACTGAACGCCTCTAAGTCAAAATCCGGGCTAGAAGTGACGCATGCGCTCGCCGACTGATTGCCGAACAGCAGTAGGGACCTCGGCCCCCAAGGGCACGTGTCGTAGGTTAAGCCAGCGTGGCGGATGCGCCGCGAGGGCCGCCTTGAAGTACAATTCCTACCGAGCGGCAAGTTGAATCCATTGCAGACGACTTAAATATGCAATGGGGTATTGTATGTGACAGAGTGGCCTTGCTACCACGATCCACTGAGATTCAGCCCTAGTTGATTCGATTCGTCCCTCCCCCCTTCCCCCCAAATCTCCAATTCTTGCTATGTTGGGTAAAAAAGAGGTTAGAAAAAAGGATACAAGGGCTAAGCATGAACACAAGAGACAAGAGACAAAGTATGAAGAACATGGCGTTGTGTGTGCTAAGTATGAAAACATCCTAAGTATGAAAACATCCCAAGTATGAAAACATCCCAAGTATGAAGACCATGTCCTAGAGGCTATGGCTCCTTTGTCCCATGGGGCGCACCCTTGTCCTATGACCCATGACGCAGCACCTTGTCCCATGTCCCATGACGCAGCACCTTGTCCCATGTCCCATGACGCAGCACCATGTCCCATGATGCAGCACCCTGTCCCATGTCCCATGACGCAGCACCATGTACCATGACGCAGCACCTTGTCCCATGACGCAGCAGCTTGTCCCATGACGCAGCACCTTGTCCCATGATGCAGCACCTTGTCCCATGACGCAGCACCATGTCCCATGTCCCATGTCATTGACGCAGCACCATGTCCCATGTCCCATGTCATTGACGCAGCACCATGTCCCATGTCCCATGTCATTGACACAGCACCATGTCCCATGTCCCATGTCATTGACGCAGCACCATGTCCCATGTCCCATGACGCAGCACCATGTCCCATGACGCAGCACCTTGTCCCAGGTCCCATGACGCAGCACCTTGTCCCATGACCCATGTCCCATGACACATCACCATGTCCCATGACGCAGTACCTTGTCCCATGACCCATGTCCCATGACGAAGCACCTTGTCCCATGTCCCATGACGCAGCACCTTGTCCCATGACCCATGACCCATGATGCATCACCATGTCCCATGACGCAGTACCTTGTCCCATGACCCATGTCCCATGACGAAGCACCTTGTCCCATGACGCAGCACCATGACCCATGCGTTGCAGCATCTTGACCTATGCGTTGCAGCACCTTGACCCATGCGTTGCAGCACCTTGACCCATACGTTGCAGCACGATGTAGCACCATGACCCATGCACTGTAGCACCATGACCCGTGCGTTGCAGCACCATGACCCATGCGTTGCAGCACCTTGACCCATGCGTTGCAGCACCTTGACCCATGCATTGCAGCACGATGCAGCACCATGACCCATGCGTTGCAGTACCTTGACCCATGCGTTGCAGCACGATGCAACACCATCACCCATGCGTTGCAGCATGATGCAGCACCATGACCCATGCGTTGCAGCACGATGCACCACGATGACCCATGAGTTGAAGTGCCATGACCCATGCGTTGCAGCACGAAGCAACACGATGCAGCACCATGACCCATGCGTTGCAGCACGATGCAACACGATATAGCACCATGACCCATGCGTTGCAGCACCATGACCGGGCCCTGTGAGCACCCATGCCCCAGCAATGCTCTAAGGGGCGTGTTTTGGGCCTCCGGACGCAAACTTTTCGACGTTAATATTTTCGCATGGGAGACACCCTAGGGGACATGGGAGGCCTCTAGGGTCGGTTATTGGGTCTCTGATAGGCTTATAAGGGCGGTTTTATGCGATGCGAATGTTTTTTTTTGGTGCAAGTCAGAAATTGTATTATTGCTGGCTGTAATGTAACATGATTACAACCCATAGACAATGCAAATCCAAGGCCACCTACTAGGTAGGGTTCCTTTTTTCTACATCCCTTAACAACCATACAAACCTAAAACAGTACTGGAGTAACTCACTACAACCAGTGGTTCCCCATATCTGAAACAAATAAAAACAAAACTTCCTGGCTTACAGCAAAATACTAAACACAGTAAAATAAGCTATTACAGATTCTCTAGCCTTGCTGAACTGCTGTATTCTGCATCTTCCTCCTTCTGCTGAGCTGCTGAATTCTGATTCTGATTTTCCTGCTGAACCTGCTGCATGATTTTCAGCAACTACAAAACACATTTAGATGAATTTTACAGATTCCTTATCCATCTCTTATCCTTGCTGTTTATCTTCCTCTTGCTACTGCACTGCTGAATTCGGATTCTGATTGCCAGCTGAATCTGCTGTATAACTTGTGATAGTGGCATTCTGCTTCCCTCAAAACACTGCAGGTTCCTGCATCTCCATATCCAATACACTACTGCTGCAAGTCCTGATGCATACACTTCTTTCCTGAATCTAGAGGATTTCTGTCTACTAATCCAGTTGAGCATGCCCTGGATAGTGTTTGCTCTTGCTGATACTTGCAGCCAACCCCTTAACTGGTTCAATACCTCTGTTGATACATTACAGCTGAAGAACAAGTGGCTATGATCTTCAGTTTTCATTTTGCACAAGTAGAATGTGGTATCATCATTTAGGAATCCCATTTTCTGCATCCTATCCTTGGTTAGCAATCTTCCCATTTGGGCCACCCATAAGCAGAAACTTTGCCTAGGCACAGATATCTTCCCCCAGATCAGATCAGCATGTCTGTATTTTGGCATGATCCCTATCAGTGCCCTGTATCCACTAGCAGCAGAGTATATCCCATCATGTGCATCCTTCCACACTCCTCTGGTTGTATAATGGTTCTAGAAATGGCTTTTGATCTTATTAAGCTTTTTCCAGTACCAGCTAGCTCCCCACACGGGAGCATAGTTCCAGATATTGTTTCCTTTCAAATATACTCCATTAATCCATTTTACCCACAGTGTATCTTTTTTGGTGGCCAAATCCCATATATGCTTCCCATTTAGGTCTATATTAAACCATTTGCAATTTTTAATATTTATGCCACCATTTCTCCTTGGTCTGCACACTACATCCTAGGCAACCAGGCTTGTTTTGTGCTTCTGGTCAGTAGCTCCCCATAAAAAAAATCTGCATTTTTGCTCTATACTTTTCAGTACCCCAGCAGGCATTATAAAAATGCTCGACCAGTATACATGCATAGATAATAATACAGAATTAATTAATTGTGCCCTTCCTGCATATGAGAGGTTTCTGGAGGCCCAGGTTTGTAGCTTCTTTGTCATTTTATCCACCAAGCATTCACAATCTATTTTGCTCCATTTAGATGGGGACAGTGGGACACCCAGATACTTCATTGGCAGTGTACCCTCCTTAAACCCTGAGAGACATAGCAGCTCATTCTTTTTTTGCTCATTAACACCTTCTACATATATATTTGATTTTTCCTTGTTTGCAAACAAACCAGTAGCTTGTGAAAAATAGTTTATGCAGTTCATTAAGATATTCACAGATTCAGGGCCAGCTTTGTAGAAGCACATCAAGTCATCAGCAAAGCAGAGGTGACTTAGTGCAAGCTCTTTGCACATGGGGTGCCAGTTGAAACTATTGTCCATGCAAGCTATCTTTAAGATTCTTGACAAGTATTCCACGACCAAGACAAAGATTAATGGAGAGATTGGGTCTCCCTGCCTAATGCCACGCTTTGCAGTAAAATATCCATGTACTTCCCAATTCATGTTGATGCTGAAGCTAGCTGTTTGGATGCACTCCAGTAGCCAACCACTGAACTTCAAGGGGAAACCATACCCTTGCAGCATTTCCTTGATAAAACCCTAGTGAATTGTGCCATAAGCTTTCCTTAGATCAATCTTCCTCAAGCACCTAGGAGAGGATTGTTTCCTATTGTAGTGCTTAATTAGATCCTGACAGATCATGATGTTGTGGACTATTGATCTCTGTGCCACAAAAGCTCCCTGATTCACTAAAACTAGTGTAGGAAGCACTCTTGCCAATCTCCCACATAGAATCTTGGAGATGCACTTGTAGATGGTATTGCAGCAAGCTATAGGCCTGTAATTAGATGCCTTTTCAGGATTTGGTATTTTCTGCACAAGACACAAGTTTGTAGCATTCACCTCTTTGAGCATTTTAGATGACTCAAAAAAATCTATAATAGCCTCAGTCACTTCCTACCCTACAATATGCCAGGCTCCTTTGAAGATACCTGATCCAAAACCATCAGGGCCTGGACTTTTATTACAGTCAATATCAAACATGGTTTTCTTGACTTCCTCAGCAGTCACAGGGCCATTCAGGATCATCTGTTGATGTATGTCTAATCTGTGCCCTGCTAAGAAAAAACTATCTTCTGTTGTAGTGTCCCTGGTTCCTGAAATTCCTAACATTTCTCTGTAAAAACCCAAAAATTCCTCCATAATCAAATTCTGGTCTTCTAAAAGGATGTCCTCCTGTGTCTTGATGGAATGCACTCTGTGTTGTTGTCTTCTCTGCTTCATGACTGCATGAAAGAATTGAGTATTCCCATCTCCCAACTGAACCCATTTTGCCTTGCTCTTCTGTTGTAAAAAATTCTCAGCTGCCGTATTCAGCTCATTGTACCTCTTCCTGGCTTGCACTTCCTTCTGCTGTAATGTCTCATTTAAAGAATCCTGGTTTGCTTCATTCTGAGCTTGAGTCATAGCAGTTCTAGCCACCTCAGCTTGGGTTAGAATTCCACTAAATTCCTCTCTATTTAGCTTTTTCAGCACTGACCTCACTTTTTTCAGTTTTTGATAAACTCTAAACATTTTTGTGCCTTGTGTTCTGAAGTTCCAAGCTTGTTGCACCATTGCTTGAAATTCAGAGTGGAGGCTCCACATGTTAAAGAATTTAAAGGGGATATTTCTGTTTTTTGTGAATTCTTTGTGCAGGGTTAAACAGATTGGAGAGTGGTCAGATACATCCTCTGGGTGGAATTTAAGATCAAACTGATCATATTCCTGAATCCAGAGACTGTTGGCAAAAACCCAATCACTTTTAGAGTAAACTCTCCCTCCCCTCTCATGCCTGTTATTCCAAGTGTATTGACACCCAGACCAGCTCAGTTCTGTAAGTAGACAGTTTTCAATGCAGTCTTTAAAGTCTTGTATTTCAGCATATGTAACTGGAGCTCCTCCTTGTCTGTTTCCAGGTAATAACACCTTGTTGAAATCCCCCCCAACAATCCAGGGTGTATTGCAATTAAGTGCAAAATCAGTGAGGTCCTTCCACAATTGCTTCCTTTCCTCCTTTTCATTTAGACCATACACAAAACTCACCACAATCTCCTTTTTCTTCATAATATTAATTACTTTACATGTAACCATTTGCACTGAAGAAAAAATCACAACAACATGAAAATAATTTGGTAACCATCTAATCCAGATTCTGCCCAATCTATGATTATTATGGTTGCTATATGATTCCCACCCTGGCATGAAATTTTCCATGCATTTTTCCAGATTAACCTTATTTTAGTTTCTAACAAAACCACCAAGCCACAATTGTTCTTTTTGCAGAAAAGACTAACATCGTTCTGTTTATTAGGGCCATTTAGGCCTCTCACATTCCATATAAGGATCCTATCCATGACTATTAGTCAAGATAGGAGGCTTACCATGTGTTGGCACCATACCAGTTTGCAGATTCTCCTGTATTACTGGTTCTGCTGCTTCCCCTTGTGTCTTTTGCCCTTCCTGCACTTCTTCAGTTTGCAATAAATCAAAAGTATTTTATGTCTGGGGCTGTTGCTGAATTTGTCTCTAATTCCCTCTTCCTGCTCTCAAACCTCTCCCTGCATTCCATAATCTGCCTCTTCCTCTCCCTGCATTCTGCCATTGTTGGTTTCTAGGGTTTGCTTGTTGTGCTGGTCGATTCTGCACAGGCACAGATTGGACCACAGGGGCTGCAGCAACATGCTTTTTCCTGCAATCAGATTCACCATGCCCATGCTATTTGCAGTGACTGCATATTATAGGTTTCCAGTCATATTCAACCTCCTGCTCAACAATATTCCCCTTCTCATTCTTGAAATGTACCTTGTCAGAGTATACACCTCCAATTTCTACTTCAATTAGCACTCCGGCATAGTGAATTCCTACCTTGAGTTCTGTGTTCCTATCTGCCATCATTGGCCTTCCAACAAGACTTGCAATTTTGCTTAAACTCATTGCATTCCAATATTTCACATTTAATCCAGGGAATTTTACCCATATAGGAACCGAGGTCAGTTCCTCATGAGCATAGTCCACATTTTCAGACGATGGTCTAAATATCATAGGTTTGTTGTCAAAATGATACACCCCTTCCTGTATTACAGCATCTCTCTGCTCCAATGAGTCAATACGAACCAAAACTAATCCATTTTTCATCATAGCAATTTTGTTCATCCCCCTTTTAGCCCAAATTCGTCTTAGAAATCCACTAAACACAGTAATTGGTGGTCTAGACCCCATGACATAGAAAACAACCGCTTGGTTCCAGTAGTTAATTTCAGATTCAATGTCCATGAGGTTAATTTCCCCTACTGGTTTACCGTCATGCATAGCAGGTGCAATAAAATCCAATTTAAATCCAGCATTTTTCAGCTTTGTTATGTCGAATTTTTCCGAGGCTGAGATCTTACCTATGTCTGCATTTTCTTGCTGTTTGGTTTGCTCTGCCTCTTCATCTTCATCCTCAGACGAAAATTGGGTACTTGCCTTCTCCTTCATCTTCGAGAGCCAAGTGTTGATTTTCTCTCTTGCTAATTCCATTTGCTGTACTGTTTCCGTTTGCACTTCAGGTGTCATGACCTCAGGAGCCTCCAATTCATCGGTGAGATTGCGCACAACCCGATCTAGGTTGTCTCGATTGGTGTTCGAACTTTGTCTTTGATTCGCGGTTTTTGTAGGACACGGCGGAGCTAAGTTTTCCCCAATATCACCATGATTTTCTGTCCCTCGTTTTGCCTTGTCTTTCTTCCCCATTGAAACTCACAGCTACGTCAATGGCTAACGAGCGGTGTAGAGGAGAGAGAAGAGAGCATTTTTTTTTAGAGAGAGAAAACGCGATAATGGGGATGCCAATGCGATGCGAATGTTAAGGCCCGAAAACGGGCAATATGTGTGATATCGAAGTTCGGGAATGAAGGTGACGCTCCGGGGGAACCGGGGGTCCCCTAGAGCCATGATAGAGCCCCCAACACAATTTCGGGCAAAAACGGCTACCGGGCCCTAGGAATGCTCTAGGGGGCGTGTTTTGGGCCTCCGAACGCAAACTTTTTGACGTTAATATATTTTCGCCCCATATCGCACGGGAGACCCCTAGGGGACATGGGAGGCCCATAGGGTCGGTTATTGGGTCTCTGATAGGCTTGTAAGGGCGGTTTACGCGATGCGAATGTTTTTTTTTTGGCGCAGGTCAGAAATTGTATTATTACTAGCTGCAATGTAGCAAGATTACAACCCACAGGCAATGTAAATCCAAGGCCACCTACTAGGTAGGGTTCCTTTTATCTACATCCCTTTACAACCATACAAACCTAAAACAGTATTGGTCTAGCGCACTACAACCAGTGGCTCACCATAACTGAAACAAAATAAAACAAGCATTCCTGACTTACAGCAACTACAAAACACAGTAAAATAAACTATTACATATTCCTTATCCATCTCTTATCCTTGCTGTTAATCTTCCTCTTGCTGCTGCACTGCTGAATTCTGATTCTGATTGCCTGCTGAATCTGTTGCATGATTTGCGACAGTGGCATTCTGCTTCCCTCAAAACATTGCAAGTTCCTGCATCTCCATATCCAGTACACTGCTGCTGCAAGCCCTGCTGCATACACTTCTTTCCTGAATCTTGAGCATTTTTGCCTACTTATCCAGTTGAGCATGCCCTAGACTGTGTTTGCTTTTGCCGACACTTGCAACCAACCCCTTACCTGGTTCAGTACCTCTGTTGATTCATTACAGCTGAAGAACAAGTGGTTATGATCTTCTGTTTTCAATTTGCACAAATAGCATATAGCATCTCCATTCAAGAATCCCATTTTCTGCAGCCTATCCTTAGTTAGCAGCTTTCCCATTTGGGCCAACCACAAGCAAAAACTTTGTCTAGGCACAGATATCTTCCCCCAGATCAGATCAGCATGTCTGTGTTTTGGCATGTCCCATGTCAATACCCTATACCCACTAGCAGCAGAGTAAATTCCATCAGGTGCACCCTTCCACACTCCTCTGGTTTAATAATGATCATGGAAATAGCTTTTGATCTTATTAAGCTTTTTCCAGTACCAACTAGTTCCCCACACAGGAACATAGTTCCACAAGTTGTCTCCTTTCAAATACACTCCATTAATCCATTTTACCCACAGTGTATCTTTTTTAGTGGCTAAATCCCAGATATGCTTCCCATTTAGAGCTATATTGAACCATTTGCAGTTTTTAATATTTATGCCACCATTTTTCCTTGGTCTAAACACTATATCCCAGGCTACCAGGCTTGTTTTGTGCTTCTGTTCAGTAGCTCCCCACAAAAAAAATCTGCATTTTTGCTCTACACTTTTCAGTATCCCAGCAGGCATTATAAAAATGCTCGACCAGTATACATGTATAGATAATAATACAGAATTAATTAGTTGTGCCCTTCCTGCATATGAGAGGTTTCTGGAGGCCCAAATCTGCAACTTTTTTGTCATTTTATCCACCAAGCATTCACAATCTATTTTGCTCCATTTAGATGGGGACAGTGGGACACCCAAATATTTCATAGGCATTGGACCCTCCTTAAACCTTGATAAACATTGCAGCTTATTCTTTTTTTGCTCACTAACACCAGCTACATATGTATTTGATTTTTCCTTGTTTGCACACAGACCAGTAGCTTGCGAAAAATAGTTTATGCTATTCATTAAGATACTCACAGATTTAGGGGCAGCTTTGCAGAAGCACATCAAGTCATCAGCAAAGCAGAGGTGACTCAGTGCAAGCTCTTTGCACATGGGATGCCAGCTGAAGCTATTGTCCATACAAGCTGTCTTCAGGATTCTTGACAAGTATTCCATGACCAAAACGAAGATTAATGGAGAGATTGGATCTCCCTGCCTAATGCCACGTTTTGCAGTAAAATATCCATGTACTTCCGCATTCATGTTGATGCTGAAGCTAGCAGTTTGGATGCACTCCAGTAGCCAACCACTGAACTTCATAGGGAAACCATACCCTTGCAGCAAATCCTTGATAAAACCCCAGTGAATTGTGTCATAAGCTTTCCTTAGATCAATCTTCATCAAGCACCTAGGAGAGGATTGTTTCCTATTGTAGTGCTTAATAAGATCCTGAACTATCATTATGTTGTGGACTATTGATCTCTGTGCTACAAAGGCTCCCTGGTTTACAGAGACTAGTACAGGAAGCACTCTTGCCAATCTCCCACACAGAATCTTGGAGATGCATTTGTAGATGGTATTGTAGCAGGCTATAGGCCTGTTATCAGATGCCTTCTCAGGATTTGATATCTTCTGCACAAGACACAAATTTGTGGCATTCACCTCTTTGAGCATTTTAGATGAATCAAAAAAATCTTTAATAGCATTAGTCACTTCTTGCCCCACAATATGCCAAGCTCCTTTGAAAAATCCTGATCCAAAACCATCAGGGCCTGGACTTTTATTACAGTCAATATCAAACATGGCTTTCTTGACTTCCTCAGCAGTCACAGGGGCACTCAGGGTCATCTGTTGTTGCAAGTCTAATCTGTGCCCTGCTAAGAAAAAACTGTCTTCTGCTGTGGTGTCCCTGGTACCTGAAACTCCCAACATTTCTGTGTAAAATCCCACAAATTGCTCTATAATCAAATTCTGGTCTTCTAAAAGGACACCCTCTTGTGTCTTGATGGAATGCACTCTATGCTGCTGTCTTCTCTACTTCATGACTGCATGAAAGAACTGAGTATTCCCATCTCCCAACTGAACCCATTTTGCCTTGCTCTTCTGTTGTAAAAAATTCTCAGCTGCCATGTTCACCTCATTATACCTCTTCCTGGCCTGCACTTCCTTCTGTTGCAATGCCTCATTTAAAGGTTCCTTGTTTGCTTCAATCTGAGCTTGAGTAATAGCAGTTCTAGTAATATCAGCTTGGGCTAGAATATCACTAAATTCATCCCTATTTAGCTTCTTCAGCACTGACCTCACTCTTTTCAGTTTCTGATAAACTCTAAACATTTTTGTGCCTTGTGTACTGAGATTCCAAGCTTGCTGCATCATTGCTTGAAATTCAGAGTGGAGGCTCCACATGTTAAAGAATTTAAAGGGGATATTTTTGTTTTTTGTGAATTCTTTATGAAGAGATCAAACTGACCATATTCCTGAATCCAGAGGTTGTTGGCAAAAACCCAATCAATTTTAGAGTAAACTCTCCCTCCCCTCTCATGCCTATTATTCCAGGTATATTGACACCCAGACCAGCTCAGTTCTGTAAGGAGACAGTCTTCAATGCAAGCTTTAAAGTCTTGTATTTCAGCATATGTAACTGGTACTCCTCCTTGTCTATTTCCAGGTAATAACACATTGTTGAAATCGCCCCAACAATCCAGGGTGTATTGCAACTAATTGCAAAATCAATGAGATCCTTCCACAATTGCTTCCTTTCCTCCTTTTCATTTAGACCATATACAAGACTCACCACAAACTCCTTTTTCTTCACAATATTAATTACTTTACAGATAATCATTTGTGCAGAAGAAAAAAATCACATCAACATGAAAATAATTTGGTAACCATCTGATCCAAATTCTGCCCAATCTATGATCATTATGATTACTATATGATTCCCACCCTGGCATGAAATTATTCTTGCATTTTTCCAGATTAACTAACCTTATTTTAGTTTCTAGAAAAGCCACCAAGCCACAATTATTCTTTTTGCAGAAAAGGCCAACATCTTTCTGCTTATTAGGGCCATTTAGGCCTCTCACATTCCATATAAGGATCCTATCCATGACTACCAGTCAAGATAGGAGACTTACCATGTGGTGGCACCACACCTGTATGCTGATCCTCCTGTATCCCTGGTTCTACTGTTTCCCCTTGTGTCTTTTGCCCTTCCTGCACTTCTTCATTTTGCAGTAAATCAAAAGAATTCTGTGTCTGGGGCTGTTGCTGAAGTTGTCTGTAATTCCCTCTTCCTGCTCTCAAACCTCTCCCTGCATTCCACATTCTACCTCTCCCTCTCCCTGCATTCTGCCATTGCTGGTTCCTAGGGTTTTCTTCTTGTATTGGTCGATTCGACACATGCCTAGATTAATTCACAGGTGCTGCAGCAGCATTCTTCTTTCTGCAATCAGGTTCACTAAGTCCATGTTGTTTGCAATGACTGCATATAATAGGTTTCCCGTCATATTCTACCTCCTGCTCAACAATATTCCTCTTCTCATTCTTGAAGTGCACCTTGTCAGGGTATACACCTCCAATTTCTACTTCAATTAGCACTCTGGCATAGTGAATCCCTACCTTGAGTTCTGTGTTCCTATCTGCCATCATTGGCCTTCCAACAAGACTTGCAATTTTGCTCAATCCCATTGCATTCCAATATTTCACATTTAACCCAGGGAATTTTACCCATATAGGAACCGAGGTCAGTTCCTCATGAGCATAATCCACATTTTCAGACCATGGCCTGACTATCATAGATTTATTGTCAAAATGATAAACCCCTTCCTGTATTACAGCATCCCTCTGCTCCAATGAATCAAAACGAACCAGAACTAATCCATTTTTCATCATTGCAATTTTGTTCATCCCCCTTTTTGCCCAAATTCTTCTTAGGAATCCACTAAACACATTAATTGGTGGTCTTGACCCCATGACATAGCACACAACCGCTTGGTTCCAGTAGCTAATTTCAGATTAAATGTCCATGAAATTTATTTCCCCAACTGGTTTACCCTCATGCATAGCAGGTGCAATAAAATCCAATTTAAACCCAGCATTTTTCAATTTGGTTATGTCGAATTTTTCCCAGGCAGAGATCTTACCTATGTCTGCAGATTCTTGCTGTTTGGCTTGCTCTGAATCTTCATCTTCATCTTCAGACGAAAATTGAGTTTTGGCCTTCTCCTTCATCTTCGAGAGCCATGAATTGATTTTCTCTCTTGCTAATTCCATCTGTTGCACCGTTTCAGTTTGCACTTCAGGCGTCATGACTTCAGGAGCCTCCAATTCATCTGTGAGATTGCGAACAACCCGATCTAGGTTGTCTCGGTTGGTACTGTTACTTTGCCTATGAGTCGCATTTTTTGTAGGACGCGGGGGAGCCGCTGAATTTTTCTCAACATCACCAACATTTTTTGTCCCTCGCTTTGCTTTATCCTTCTTCCCCATTGAAACTCAAAGCTTCGTTACTGGCTAACGAGCAGTGTCGAGGAGAGAGCATTTCTAGAGAGAGAAAATTGCCATCGCGATGCGAATGTTTTTTGTTTTTTTGGTGCAAGTCAGAAATTGTATTATTACTAGCTGCAATGTAGCAAGATTACAGCCCATCGGTAATGCAGATCCAGGGCCACCTACTAGGTAGGGTTCCTTGTATCTACATCCCTTTTACAACCACACGACCCTAAAAAACAGACCTGGAGCAAACATACTGCATCCAGTGGCTTATCCTAGCTGATTTACAGCAATTACAAAACACAAAACAATAAGCTATTACAGTTCTACAGAAAAAGCATAAAATATTTCCACTTACACCAAACTACAAAGACTTAGTGCAAATAACAATTATGCACCCCCCATATCTGAAACATACAAAAACAAACATTCCTGACTTACAGCAAAATACAAAACATAGTTAACTAATCTATTACAACTTCTCTAGCCTTGTTGCATTCTGCATCTTTTTCCTTCTGCTGAGCTGCTGAACTCTGATTCTGATTTTTCCTGCTGGACTTTCTGCATAGTTTTCATCACCTACAAAACACATTTAGATGAATTTCACAGATTCCTTACCCATCTCTTATCCTTGCTGTTTATCTTGTCCTGCTACTGCACTACTGAATTCTGAATCTGACCCTCAGAACACTGCAGGTCCCTGCATCTCCATAATCTGAGTGTATTGACACCCAGACCAGTTCACTTTTGTAGAAAACATTCTACAATGCAGTTTTTATAGCCTAATAATTCAGAAAATGTATCTGGATCTTCTCCTTGACAGTAGCACAGTGTTGGAATCCCTCCCCAACTCCAGGGAGTATTGCAATAATGTGCAAAATCAGTGAGCTCCTTCCACAATTTCTTCCTTTCCTCCTTTTACATTTAGCCCATACACAAAAAGCGATGCGAATGTTTTTTTTGGTGCAAGTCAGAAATTGTATTATTGCTCTCTGTAATGTAACAAGATTACAGTCCTTAGGCAATGCAGATCCAAGGCCACCTACTAGGTAGGGTTCCTTTTTGCTACATCCCTCTACTACCTTACATCCCTTCAATCCTGGTGCAACTCACTACAGACAGTGGTTCACCCTCTCTGTAAACATTACAATTTGCAAAAATTGTTTCTCACCATCTTTGTAAACATTACAATTTGCAAAAATTATTTCTGACTTACAGCAAAATACAAAAACATATATATCTAAAAAATATTACAACAAAAACTTCAAGGAGCTGATTCATTCCTCCTTCTTTCTTGCTTCATCTACCTGCTGTGCCCATTCAAGCTGATCCACATCACTCTACTGTCTAGCTCCCTGTACAGGTACTGGAGTCCTGCATTTCTTCTTGTTTTTTCCTGCAAAAACCTCTCCTGGAATCTGGTCCTGCCTATCTGCTGGGTCTGCTGTGGTACACAGATAAGCTGAAAATCTCTGTAACCATTTTTTATCCCTGCTGTTGATCTTTCTCAGCCTGCTGCATTGCTGCATTCTGGTCCTCACTGATGGCTGCATTCTGGTCCTCATTCTTTCTGATCTGCTGAATTTTATTTCTTCTTCACTCTGCCTAGCTTCAGCAGCCTGCTATAGATACCCTGCTGAGACCTACTACCTGAATTTCTGCACAGGTTTCCTGTCTTACAGAACTGCTAGTTCTCTGCTGAAAAACCTGATGTATTCTGATTCTGACTTTCTGTTGAGTCTAGCTTCTGCCCACTGGTTTTGATTCCCCTGCTGTAACCTGCTGCATAAATCCCTGCACAAGTTCTCACGCCTTGCAGGGCTACTGGGTTCTGCATATCTCCCCTGCTGTTGCTCTGCTGCCATCTGAATTTGATTTTCCTGTTGATCTGCTGCATGCTTTCCATCAACACCAAAATACAGACACATAGTTCAAAAAAAAAAACAGCCAATTACACATTTTCTATCCATCTCCTATCTTTGTTGTTTATTTTCCTCTTGCTACTACATTGCTGTATTCTAGCTCTGACCACCTGCTGGATCTGTTGCACGATCTGCCTCAATGACAGTCTGGTCCCCTCAAAATGCTGGATGTTCCTGCATCTCCATATCCAATACACTGTTGCTGCAAGACCTGCTGCGTATACTTCTCTTCTGAAACAGGAGCACTTTTGTCTGCTTATCCAGTTGAGCATTCCCTGGATAGTGTTAGCTTTTGCTGATATCTGTAGTCATCCTCTTAGCTGATCCAGGATCCCTGCTGATACCCTACAGCTAAAGAATAGGTGGTTATGGTCTTCTGTCTTCTCCTTGCACAGGTTGCACATGGCATCACCATTCAGGAACCCTATCTTCTGAACCCAATCCTTTGTTAAAAGTCTTCCCTGTTGAGCCATCCACAAGCAGAAACTTTGCCTAGGCATGGTTATCTTCCCCCAAATCAGATTAGCATGTCTGGACTTTGGCATAGGCCCTGTTAGTATACTGTATCCACTTGCAACAGAGTAGAGCCCATCAGTAGTGCCCTTCCATACTCCTCTAGCTGAATATTGGTCCTGGAAAATACTCTTGATTTTATTGAGCTTTTTCCAGTACCAACTGGCACCCCACACAGGCTCATAGTTCCAGAAATTAACTCCCTTCAGATAAATCCCATTTATCCATTTAACCCACAGAGTGTCTTTTTTTGTGGCTAAATCCCAAATATGCTTCCCATTTAATGCGATATTGAACCATTTGCAATTTTTGATGTTTATTCCCCCATTTTTCCTTGGTTTGCATACCATATCCCATGCCACCAAGCTAGGCTTCTATTTCTGATCAGTAGAGCCCCACAAAAAAGATCTGCATTTTTGCTCCACACTTTTGAGTACCCCAGCAGGCATTATAAAAATGCTTGACCAGTAAACATGAATAGAGAATAATACAGAATTTATAAGTTGAGCCCTTCCTGCATATGAGAGATTTCTGGATGCCCAAATCTGAAGCTTTTTAGTCATTTTGTCCACCAGGCATTCACAATCAATTTTGCTCCATTTGGATGGAGATAGTGGCACCCCCAGATATTTCATGGGTAGTGTTCCTTCTCTGAAACCTGATAAGCCTAGCAGCTCACTCTTCACTTGTTCACTTACACCAGCAATGTACATGTTTGATTTCTCTTTATTTGCAATTAGGCCAGTAGCTTGTGAAAAATAATTCAAGCTATTCATCATAATACTCACAGATTCAGGTGCTGCTTTGCAGAAACACAACAAGTCATCAGCAAAACAGAGGTGACTCAGTGCCAGTTCTTTGCACATGGGATGCCAGCTAAAGCTCCTTTCCATACATGCTATTTTCAGGATTCTTGATAAATACTCCATTACCAACACAAAAATGAGTGGAGATATTGGATCTCCCTGTCTAATGCCTCGCTTAGCAGGAAAAAAACCCATGGGTCTCCCCATTGATGTTGATGCTGAAACTTGCAGTTTGGATGCACTCCAGAACCCAACCAATGAATTTTACCGGGAACCCGTACCCTTGCAGCATTTCCTTGACAAAACTCCAATGAATAGTGTCATAGGCTTTCCTTAGGTCAATCTTCATCAAGCATCTAGGAGAGGATTGTTTTCTGTTGTAGTGCTTGATAAGATCCTGGCATATCATTATGTTGTGTACAATTGATCTCTGAGCCACAAAAGCTCCCTGGTTCACAGAGACTAGGTCAGGAAGCACTTCTGCCAATCTCCCACACAAGATCTTGGAGATGCATTTGTAGATGGTATTGCAGCAGGCAATTGGTCTGAAATCAGAAGCCTTCTCAGGGTTTGCTATCTTCTGCACAAGACATAAATTTGTGGCATTCACCTCTTTGAGCAATTTGGATGAGTCAAAAAAGTCAGTGATGGCTTCAGTCACATCATCTCCCACAATGTGCCAAGCTTCTTTGAAAAAACCCGATCCAAAGCCATCAGGGCCTGGACTTTTGTTACAGTCAATATCAAACATGGCTAACTTCACTTCTTCAGCACTCACAGGGGCAATAATGGTCATCTGTTGGTGTATGTTCAATCTATGACCTGCTGAGAAGAAACAGTTTTCTGCTGTGGTATCCTTGACCCCAGACACTCCCAACATTTTCCTGTAAAATCCCACAATTTCCTCAATAATCAAATCCTGGTCTTCTAATAATACATCTTCCTGTGTCTTGATGCAGTGTAGTCTGTTCATTTGTCTTCTCTGTTTCATAACTGCATGGAAGAACTGGTTGTTCCCATCTCCCAACTGAATCCACTTAGCTTTGCTCTTCTGCTGCAAAAAAATTCTCAGCTGCTAAGTTCACTTCATTGTACTTCTTCCTGGCTTGTATCTCTTTCTGTTGCAGCGCCACATTGAGGGGCTCCTTGTTTGCATCTGTCTGAGTTTGGTTCATTACAGTTCTAGCAATTTCAGCCTGAGCCAAAATATCACTAAATTGCTCTCTGTTTAGCTTTTTCAGGACATTTCTCACCCTTTTGAGCTTCTTGTACACTTTGAACATTTTTGTGCCCTGAGCTCTGCAATTCCAAGCTTGCTGCACCATAGCTTGGAATTCAGGGTGGAGGCACCACATGTTAAAGAATTTAAAGGGAATGTTTCTTTTCTTGGTTTCTTCATGGAGAGTTAGACAAATAGGAGAGTGATCAGATACATCCTCTGGTAAAAACTGTAGAGTGCACTGATCAATCTCCTGCATCCATAGGCTATTGTTAAAAACCCAGTCTATTTTAGAGTACACTCTCCCTCCCTCCTCATGCTTATTGTTCCATGTGTATTGGCACCCAGACTAAGCCATTTCAGTGAGAAAGCAGTCCTCAATGCAGATTTTGAAATCCTGTATTTGAGCAAGAGTAACTAGTTGTCCCCCTTGCCTATTACCAGGAAGCAATACATTATTAAAATCCCCACCCACAATCCAAGGATTATTACAATTAATTGCAAAATCCCTAAGATCCTTCCATAATTATTTCCTGTCTTCTTTTTCATTTTGCCCATACACAAAACTCACCACAAAATCTTTTTTCCTTACTAAATTAATTACCTTGCATATGATCATTTGTATAGAAGAGAAAAGCACAGTGACATGAAAAATGTCTGGTAACCATCTTATCCAAATTCTTCCTAGCCTATGTTCATTGTGATTGCTGTAGGATTCCCACCCTCGCATGAAACTATTTATGTTTTTTTCTAGATTAATTCTTCTGATTTTTGTTTCTAGGAAAGCTACCAATCCACATTTGTTTTTTCTGCAGAATAGGCCAACATCCCTCTGTTTTTTTGGGCCATTCAGGCCTCTTACATTCCATATAAGGATCCTATCCATGAATAACAGTCAAGATAGGAGCGTTACCATTTCCTGGAACCATACCTGTGAGCAGCTCCTTTTGTATGTCAGGTTCTGTAGTTTCTTTTTGTGACAGTTGCTCTTCCTGTGCTTCTTCTTCATTTTGCAGTGCTGCAAAAGGATTGTTTGTCTGTGGATTATCATTTTGCTGTTGCTGTATTTGTCTGTAATATCCCCTCCCAGCTCTTGCTCCTCTCCCTGCAATACCCATTCTTCCTCTCCCCCTCCCAGCATTCTGCCATTGCTGTTTCCTGGGGTTTTCTTGTGGCCCTGGTGGGTTCTGTGCAGGTACTGCTTGGATCACAGGCACTGCAGCAGCTTTCCTTCTGCATTCTGTCTCACTGTGCCCATATTGTTTGCAGTGGCTGCATAAAATAGGCTTCCAATCATATTCCACTTCCTGTTCCACAACATTGCCCTACTCATTCTTGTAGTGAACCTTGTTAGGGTAAACAGCTCCAATTTCAACTTCAATCATCACCCTGGCATATTGAATTCCAATTTTAAGTTCTGTGTTTCTATCTGCCACCATTGGTCTTCCTACAAGGCTTGCTATCTTGCTCAATCCCATTGCATTCAAGTACTTCACATTAAGTCCCGAGAATTTTACCCAAATTGGCACCGAGGTTAATTCCTCTTGCGCATAATCTACATTTTCAGACCAAGGTCTTATAATCATGGGTTTATTGTCAAAGTGATAGACCCCCTCCTGTAGTACAGCATCGCTCTGCTCTAGGGAGTCAAACCGAACCAGAACCAACCCATTTTTCATCATGGCAATTTTGTTCATCCCTCGTTTTGCCCAGATTCTTCTAATAAATCCACTTAGCACATTAATTGGTGGTCTTGACCCCATAACATAGCAAACAATTGCTTGATTTCAATAATTAATTTCAGACTCAATGTCCTTGAAGCTAATTTCCCCCACAGGTTTTCCCTCATGCATTTTAGGAGCAATAAAATCTAATTTAAATCCCGCATTTTTCAGTTTGGAGATGTCAAATTTTTCCCAAGCTGAGGTATTACCTGCAGTTGCAGTACCTTGTTGTTTTGCTTGTTCTGGGACCTCTTCCTCATCTTCAGACGAGAAGTGAGTTCTTGCCTTATCCTTCATCTTCGAGAGCCAAGTGTTGATCTTCTCTCTAGCTAGCTCCATTTGTTGAACTGTTTCTGGTTGTACTTCAGGAGTCATGACCTCCGGTGCTTCCAATTCCTCAGTAAGGTTGCGCACAACCCGATCTAGGTTGTCTCGATTCGTGCTTGGGCTTTGCCTGTGTTTCCCAGTTTTTGTAGGACTCGGTGGTACTGAATTTTCCCCATTGACATCGTGCTTTTCTGTCCCTCTTTTTGTCTTGTCTTTCTTCCCCATCGAAACTCACAGCTGCGTCAATGGCCGAGCGGTGTAGAGGAGAGAGACGAGAGCATTTTTTTTGAGAGAGAAAGCTGATGTGATGCGATGCGAATGTTAAGGCCTAAAAACGGGCAACATGTGTGATATCGGAGTTCGGGGATGAAGGTGGCCCTCCCGGGGCACTGGGGGACCCCTAGAGCCATGATAGAGCCCCCGACACAATTTCGGGCAAAAACGGCTATTGGGCCCCGGGGATGCTCTAGGGGGCGTGTTTTTGGCCTCCAGACGCAAACTTTTCGACGTTAATATTTTTGCCCCATATCGCACGGGAGACCCCCTAGCGGACATGGGTGGCCCCTAGGGTCGGTTATTGGGTCTCTGATAGGCTTGTAAGGGCGGTTTACACGATGCGAATGTTTTTTTTTGGTGCAAGTCAGAAAATGTATTATTACTAACTGTAATGTAACACGATTACAGTCCATAGGCAATGTAAATCCAAGGCCACCTACTAGGTAGGGTTCCTTTTTTCTACATCCCTGTACAACCAAACAACCTAATACAGTACTAGAGTAACCACATTACATCCAATGCCTCCACATTACTGAGACCAAATAAACAAAAACGACCTGACTTACAGCAAAACAAAATACATCAAATACAAAGTACATTGAAATAGGCTACTGCATTTTCCTTATTTATTACCAACCTTGCTGTTACTCTGCTTCCTTCTGCTGGGCCTTCTGAAAACTACTCCTGATACTGTCTGCTGGCCAGATTCACTAGCTTTGCTGGGCTGAGCTGTTTGACCACTGATTCTTGTTTTTCCTGCTAGGCTTCCTGCATGATTTTCATCACCTGTTGCTACTGCACTGCTAAGTTTCTGATAGTCAATTGATAAAAGAGGCAATCTGCCCCCTCAAACCTTATAGGTTCCTGCATCACCATTTCCCAACTGTTTGACCATTTTCCTTCTGGGCTTCCTGCAGGTTCAGCTTCTTGTAGCTTTTCCATCTTCCAGAATCTGGTTCATTCCTCATTCTGACTTGCTTCAATATCCTGCTGACTGGTCGTTTGTTGGCCCTTCCGAGCCCTGTTTCTTGATTCTCAGCCAATCCACAGCATAATCTGCTGCAAACTATCCTCGAAGACACCACAGCAGTTACAGATTGCCTGTCCAGTTTCTATCCCTGCTGTTGATTTTCCTCTTGTTACTGCTTTGTTGAATTCTCAATCTGACCACCTGTTGGATCTGCTGTAATAGCTGCATCCTTGACATTCTGGTCCCCTCAAACTGTTGTAAGTTCCTGCATCTCCATATCCAGTATACTGTTGCTGCCAGGCCAGCTGCATACACTTCCCTTCTGAAAAAGGAGCATTTTTGTCTACTTATCCAGTTGAGCATTCCTTGGATATTGTTGGCCTTTGTTGTCATCTGTAGCCATTCTTTTACCTGTGCCAGGATCTCATTTGTTACCCTACAGCTGAAGAACAAGTGTTTGTGGTCTTCTGTCTTCTCTTTGCATAGTTTACAAGTGGCATCTCCATTCAGGAAACCCATACTCTGCATCCTATCCTTAGTTAGAAGTCTTCCCAGTTGAGGCATCCACAAGCAAAAGCTTTGCCTTGGCATGGTTATTTTCCCCCCAATCAGATTTGCATGTCTTGATTTTGGCATGGTACCATTTAGCATACTATATCCACTTGCAACTGAGTATAGCCCATCCTTGGTGCCCTTCCATGCTCCTCTAGCAGTGTATTGATCATGGAAGAGATTCTTTATTTTGTTGAGCTTATTCCAGTACCAAGTTGCCCCCCAAACTGGCTCATAGTTCCAGATATTTACTCCCTTCAAATAAATCCCATTTATCCATTTAACCCACAGTGTGTCTTTTTTTGTGGCTAAATCCCAAATATGCTTCGCATTTAATGCAATATTGAACCATTTGCATTTTTTGATGTTTATTCCCCCATTCTTCCTTGGTCTACAGACCACATCCCATGCCACCAAGCTTGTCTTCTGTTTCTGATTAGTCGAGCCCCACAAAAAAGCTCTGCATTTATGCTCTACACTTTTTAGCACCCCAGCAGGCATTATGAAAATGCTTGACCAATAGACATGTATAGAGTATAGCACAGAATTAATAAGTTGAGCCCTCCCTGCATAAGACAGATTCCTGGATGCCCAGATTTGAAGCTTTTTGGTCATTTTATCCACTAGGCATTCACAATCAATTTTGTTCCATTTGGAAGGAGATAGAGGGACACCCAGATATTTCATTGGTAGAGTTCCTTCATTGAAACCAGAGACGTCTAGCAGCTCACATTTTACTTGTTCATTTACCCCAGCAATGTACATATTCGATTTCTCTTTGTTTGCACATAGGCCAGTAGCTTGTGAGAAATAGTTCAAGCTATTCATCATGATGCTCACAGATTCAGGTGCTGCTTTGCAGAAGCACATCAAGTCGTCAGCAAAGCATAGGTGACTCAGTGCCAGTTCTTTGCACATAGGGTGCCAATTGAAGCTTTTGTCCATACAAGCTACCTTCAGGATTCTTGATAGGTACTCCATTACCAATACAAAAATGAGTGGGGATATTGGGTCTCCCTGTCTGATTCCTCTCTTAGCAGCAAAAAAACCATGAGTCTCGCCATTGTTGTTGATGCTGAAGCTTGCTGTTCGGATGCACTCTATAATCCACCCAATGAATTTCACTGGGAATCCATACCCTTGCAGCATTTCCTTCAGAAAACCCCAATGTATAGTATCATATGCTTTCCTCAGGTCAATCTTCATCAAGCATCTAGGAGAAGATTGTTTCCTATTGTAGTGCTTGATGAGATCCTGGCAGATCATTATGTTGTGTACAATTGATCTTTGTGCCACAAAAGCTCCTTGATTTACTGAGACTAGGTCAGGAAGCACTCTTGCCAATCTCGTACATAGGATCTTGGATATGCATTTGTAGATTGTGTTGCAGCATGCAATTGGCCTGAAGTCTGATGCCTTCTCAGCATTTGCTATCTTCTGCACCAGACATAGGTTAGTTGCATTCACTTCTTTAAGAAGTTTAGATGAGTGAAAGAAGTCAATGATGGCTTCTGTCACATCTTCTCCCACAATATTCCACGCTTCTTTGAAAAAACCTGATCCAAATCCATCCGGTCCTGGGCTTTTGTTGCAGTCAATATCGAACATAGCTAGCTTCACTTCTTCTGCACTCACAGGGGCACTGATTATCATCTATTGGTGAATATCCAATTTATGTCCTGCTGAGAAAAAACATTTTTCTGGTGTGGTATCTCTGACCCCTGGCACTCCCAACATTTTCCTGTAGAAACCCACAATTTCCTCAATGATCAGCTCCTGGTCCTCTAATAATACATCATCCTGTGTCTTAATGCAGTGTAGTCTATTCATTTGTCTTCTCTGCTTCATAACTGCATGGAAGAGCTGGTTATTCCCATCTCCCAATTGGATCCACTTTGCTTTGCTCTTTTGCTGTAAGAAATTCTCTGCTGCTAGGTTCACTTCATTGTACCTCTTCCTGGCCTGTTTCTCTTCCTGCTACAGTATCTCATTGAGGGGTTCCTTGGTTCATTACAGTTCAAGCTATGTCAGCCCGAGCCAGAATATCATTGTATTCCTCTCTGTTTAGCTTTTTCATGATCTCTCTCACCCTTTTCAGCTTTCTGTACACTCTGAACATTTTTGTGCCCTGTATTCTGCAATTCCAAGCTTGCTGCACCATAGTTTGGAACTAAGAGTGTAGGCACCACATGTTAAAAAATTTAAAGGGAGTGTTTCTTTTCTTGGTTTCTTCTTGGAGAGTTAAGTATACAGGGGAATGGTCAGATACATCCTCAGGTAGGAATTGTAGGGTGCATGGATCATACTCCTGCATCCATTGGCTATTGGGCGATGCGAATGTTAAAGCCCGAAAAAGGGCAACATGTGTGATATCCACAGGTTGCACGTAGCATCTCCATGCAGGAATCCCATTTTCTGCATCCTGTCCTTTGTTAACAGTCTCCCCAGTTGAGCCAGCCACAGGCAAAAGCTATGTCTAGGCATGGTTATCTTTCCCCAAATCAAATTGGCATGTCTGTATTTTGGCATGACCCCTGTCAGTACACTATAACCTCTTGCAGCAGAATAACACCTATCAGGAGCACCCTTCCAGACTCCTCTGATTGAGTATTGATCCTGGAACAAGCTTTTGATTTTATTAAGCTTTTTCCAGTACCAGCTGGCTCCCCACACAGGAGCATAATTCCAGAAATTGGCTCCCTTCAAATACACCCCATTTATCCATTTTACCCACATTGTGTCTTTTTTTGTGGCTAAATCCCAAATATGCTTCCCATTTAAAGCAATGTTAAACCATTTGCAGTTCTTAATATTTATTTCACAATTTTTCCTTGGTCTGCACACCATGTCCCATGCCACCAAACTTGTTTTCTGTTTCTGGTCAGTAGAACCCCATAGGGATGATCTGCATTTTTGCTCTACACTTTTTAGTACCCCTGCAGGCATTATAAAAATGCTTGACCAGTACACATGTATAGCGAATAATACAGAATTAACTAATTGAGCCCTTCCTGCATATGAGAGATTCCTGGAAGCCCAAACCTGCAACTTTTTTGCTAGCTGTAATGTAACATGATTACAGCCCATAGGCAATGCAAATCCAAGGCCACCTACTAGGTAGGGTTCCTTTTTTCCACATCCCTTTACAACCATACAAAACCTAAAATAGTACTGGAGTAGCTCACTACAACCAGTGGTTCCCCATGTCTGAAACAAACAAAAACAGACATTCCTGACTTACAGCAAAATACAGAACATAGTAATCTAAAGTATTACAGATTCTCTAGCATTGCTGAGCTAATGGATTCTGCATCTTCCTCCTTCTACTGAGCTGCTTACATCTGAATCTGATTTTCCTGCTGAACCTGCTGAATGCTTTTCAGCAACACCAAAATACAGACACATATTTCAGAAAAACAAATTACACATTTTCTATCCATCTCCTGTCCTTGCTGTTGATTTTCCTCTTACTGCTGCATTGTTGTATTCTAATTCTGACCACCTGCTGAATCTGCTGCATGATCTGCACCAATGACATTCTGCTCCCCTCAAAATATTGGATGTTCCTGCATCTCCATATCCAGTACACTGTTGCTGCAAGTCCTGCTGCATATACTTCCCTTCTGAATCTGGAGCTCTTTTGCCTACTTATCCAGTTGAGCATGCCCTGGATAGAGTTTGCTCTTCCTGACATCTGTAGCCATCCTCTTAGTTGATCCAGGATCCCTGCTGATACACTACACCTGAAGAACAGGTGGTTATGGTCTTCTGTCTTCACTTTGCACAGGTTGCACATGGCATCTCCATTTAGGAAACCCATCTTCTACATCCTATCCTTTGTTAGCAGTCTTCCCAATTGAGCCAACCACAGGCAAAAACTTTGCCTAGGCATGGTTATCTTCCCCCAAATCAGATTAGCATGCCTGTATTTTGGCATGACCCCTGTCAGTACACTGTATCCACTTGCAGCAGAATAGAGCCCATCAGTAGTGCCCTTCCACACTCCTCTAGCTGAATATTGGTCTTGGAAATAGCTTTTGATTTTATTAAGCTTTTTCCAGTACCAAGTGGCACCCCATACAGGAGCATAGTTCCAAAAATTAACTCCCTTCAAATAAACCCCATTTATCCATTTAACCCACAGTGTGTCTTTTTTTGTGGCTAGATCCCAAATATGCTTCCCATTTAAAGCAATATTGAACCATTTGCAATTTTTAATGTTTATTCCACCATTTTTCCTTGGTCTGCATACCATGTCCCATGCCACCAAACTTGTCTTCTGTTTTTGATGCGAATATTAAGGCCCGAAAATGGGCGACATGTGTGATATCGGAGTTCGGTGATGAAGGTGGCCCTCCCGGGGCACCGGGGGTCCCCTAGGGCCATAATAGAGCCCCCGAAAAAATTTGGGGCGAAAACGAAAACCGGGCCCGGAGAATGCTCTAGGGGACGTGTTTTGGGCCTCCGGACGCAAAGACGTTAATATTTTTGCCCCATATCATAGGGGAGACCCCTATGGGACATGGGAGGCCTCTAAGGTCGGTTATTGGGTCCCTTATAGGCTTGTAAGGGCGGTTTTACCCGATGCCAATGTATAGGGTCG
>CM076151.1:31192500-31207500 GCA_038025085.1 Tetragonia tetragonoides | reverse complement strand
ACAATCTAATTTGCTCCATTTAGATGGGGATAGTGGCACACCCAAATATTTCATGGGCAATGTGCCCTCCCTGAACCCAGATAACTCTAACAGCTCATTCTTAACTAGTTCATTAACAGCAGCTACATAAATATTGGATTTCTCCTTGTTTGTAAACAATCCAGTAGCTTGTGAAAAATAGTTAATGCTATTCATCATGATACTCACAGATTCAGGTGCAGCTTTACAGAAGCACAACAAGTCATCAGCAAAGCATAGGTGACTCAGGGTTAGTTCTTTGCACATTGGATGCCAACTGAAGCTCTTATCCATACAGGCTATCTTCAGGATTCTTGATAAAAATTCCATTACCAGGACAAAGATTAATGGTGAGACTAGATCTCCCTGCCCAATGCCACGTTTTGCAGTAAAGTATCCATGTGCTTCTCCATTCATGTTGATGCTGAAGCTTGCAGTTTGGATGCACTCAAGTAGCCAGCCACTAAACTTTACAGGGAAACCATACCCTTGAAGCATTCCCTTGATAAAACCCCAATGAATTGTGTCATATGCTTTCCTTAAATCAATCTTCATCAAGCACCTAGGAGAGGATTGTTTCCTATTGTAGTGCTTGATGAGATCCTGACATATCATTATGTTGTGAACTATTGATATCTGAGCCACAAAGGCTCCCTGGTTCACAGAAACAAGCATAGGAAGCACTTTTGCCAATCTTCCACGCAAAATCTTGGAGATACATTTGTAGATGGTGTTGCAGCAGGCAATAGGCCTAAAATCAGATGCCTTCTCAGGATTAGGTATCTTCTGCACAAGACACAAATTTGTTGCATTCACCTCTTTGAGCATTGTTGAAATCCCCACCAACAATCCAAGGTTTTAAAATCTTCAATTCAGTGAGGAAACAGCCTTCAATGCAAGTTTTAAAATCTTGAATTTCAGCAAGAGTAACTGGAAGGCCTCCTTGTCTATTTCCAGGTAGCAGCACATTGTTGAAATCCCCACCAACAATCCAAGGTTTGTTGCAATTAATTGCAAAATCACTAATATCCTTCCATAATTGTTTCATATCTTCTTTTTCATTTAGTCCATATACAAAACTCACCATAAATTCCTTTTTCCTCACCATATTTATCACCTTACAGATAACCATTTGCACAGAGGAGAAAATCACATCAACATGAAAATAATCTGGTAACCTCTAATCCAAATTCTACCCAAGCTATGATCATTATGGTTACTATAGGATTCCCACCCTGGCATGAACTTATTTTTGCATTTATCCAGATTAACTAATCTACTTTTTGTTTCCAGAAAAGCCACCAAACCACAGTTATTTTTTTTGCAGAAAAGGGCAACATCCCTCTGCTTATTTGGGCCATTCAGGTCTCGAACATTCCATATAAGGATCTTATCCATGACTACTAGTCAAGGTAGGAGACTTACCATGTGATGGCACTACACCTGTGTTTTGATCCTCCTGTGTTCCTAGCACTGTTGATTGTCCTTGTGCCTGCAGCATCTCCTGCTCCCCATCTACACTTTGCAGTATATCAAAAGGGTTCTAAAGCTGTGTTTTAGCAGTGTTAGGCTGTTGAATTTGTCTATAGTATCCTCTTCCTGCTCTCAAACCTCTTCCTGCATTTCCCATTCTACCTCTACCTCTCCCTGCATTCTGCCATTATTGGTTTCTAGGGTTTGCTTGCTGCACAGGTAGGTTCTGCACAGGCACTGCTTGGTTCACAGGCCTAGGTATGGCTTTCTTCTTTCTGCATTCAGGCTCACTGTGCCCATGTTGTTTACAGTGGCTGCAGAGTACAGGTTTCCAGTCATACTCAACAGCAAGCAAACACAATCGAGGGCATGCTTAACTGGATAAGCAGGACTTGCCACGGCAGTGTACTGGATTTGGAGAAGCAGGAATATCCAAGATTTTGAGGGGAGCAGTCTGCCTATGATGCAGACCATGCAGCAGATTCAGCAGATAGTCAGAATCAGAATACAGCAATGTAGCAGTATGAGGAAGATCAACAGCAAGGACAAAAGATGGATAGAAAATGTATAATTGTTCTCTGCACTAAGTCTGTGTAGGTTGGTGTATGTGGAAATGTTCTATGTTTTCTGTAGAATTTGTTAGAGATTATTGTTTTGTGTTTTGTATTTGCTGTAAGTCAGGAATGTCTGTTTAATTGTATCAGCTAGGATGAGCCACTGGACGCAGTATGTTGCTCCAGTTCTGGCTGAGGGATGTGTGGTTGTAAAGGGATGTAGATGAAAGGAACCCCACCTAGTAGGTGGCCTTGGATCTGCATTGCCTAAGGGCTGTGATCTTGCTACATTAAAGCTAGTAATAATACAATTTCTGACTTGCACCAAAAAAAAAATAATAATAATAATAAATTTTGGTATCGCGTAAAACCGCCCTTACAAGCCTATCAGGGACCCAAGAACCGACCCTAGGGGCCTCTACTATCCCCTAGGGGTCTCCCATGCGATATGGGGCAAAAATATTAACGTCCAAAAGTTTGCGTCCAGAGGCCCAAAACACGTCCCCTAGTGCATTCCCTGGGCCGGGTTGCCATTTTCGCCTGAAATTTTGTCGGGGGCTCTCTAAAGGCCCTAGGGGAGCCCCGGTGCCCCGGGAGGGTCAACTTGATTCCCGAACTAAGATATCACACATGTCGCCCGTTTTCGGGCCTAAAAAAGAAAATGCTCCGACCTCTGTCCTCTACACCGTCCGTCCTCTATTGACGCACTGTGAGTAACTATGGGGAAGAAAGATAAGGCAAAACGAGGGGGAGAAAAGGCAGATGACAATGGAGGGAACTCAGCACCACCAGGTCCGACGAAAACAACGACTTAGAGACAAAGCTCAAGCATGACCCGAGACAACCTAGATCGGGTTGTGCGAAATCTAACTGACGAATTGGAGGCACCGGAGGTCATGACACCTGAAACTGTTCAACAGATGGAAATTGCGAGAGAAAAGATCAATTTGTGGCTCTCAAAAATGAAGGAAAAGGCACGAACACTCTCATCGTCTGAGGATGAAGATAATGACCCAGAACAGACCAAACAGCAAGAGACAGCTACTACAGGTAATATCTCGGCCTGGGATAAATTTGACATATCCAAATTAAAGAATTCTGGATTTAAATTGGATTTTGTTGAAGCAACTATGCATGAAGGGAAACCTGTAGGGGAAATTAGCTACATGGATATGGAATCTAAAATCAATTACTGGAACAAAGCTGTAGTTTGCTATATTATGGGATCAAAACAACAATTAATGTGTTAAGTGGCTACTGAAGAAGAATCTGGGCTAAACGTGGGATGAACAAAATAGCCATGATGAAAAATGGCTTGGTATTGGTTAGGTTTGATTCCATAGAGCAAAGAGATGATGTAATTCAAGAGGGAGAATACCATTTTGACAACAAACCTATGATAGTGAGGCAGTGGTCTGAAAATGTGGAATATGCACAGGAAGAATTGAGCTCAGTGCCTATTTGGGTCAAATTTCCTGGTCTTAATGTGAAATATTGGAATGCTAAGGGACTGAGCAAGATTGCCAGCCTTGTAGGAAGGCCAATGATGGCAGACAAAAACACAGAGCTCAAAGTAGGGATCCAATTTGCTAGAGTTTTGATTGAGGTGGCAGTTGGATCTGAATACCCTAGCAAGGTGCATTACAAGAATGAAAAAGGCAATATTGTGGAACAGGAAGTGGAATATGACTGGAAGCCTATCCTGTGCAAACACTGCAAGCAATATGGGCATACTGAGGAAGAATGCAGAAAGAAAACAACTGCACAGAAAGCAACTGCAGCCCCTGTGCCACAAACAGTGCCTGCACAGAAGCCACAAACTTTGCCTCCTAGGACTCAACAATGGCAGGTTGCAGGAAGAGGGAGAGGAAGAGCCCGGAATGCAGGGAGAGGAACAAGAGCAGGAAGAGGCCAGTATAGGAAAGTTCAATAGCCTACAACTGGCTCACAGATGCAGAACAGTTTTGAAATCCTGCAACATGAAGAAGAAACAGAGGAGGCACAGACAGATACACTGGAGCCAGAACAACAGAAAGTTCAGAATGCAGTTGAGGTGCCAATACATGGTAAGTCTCCTACCTTGACTGTTGGTCATGGATAGGATACTAGTATGGAATGTTAGAGGCCTAAATGGTCCAAATAAACAAAGGGATGTAGCCCTTTTTTGTAAAGAAAATAAATGTGGAATGGTGGCTTTTTTAGAAACAAAAATCAGATTAGCAAACCTTGGAAAATACAAAAATAGTTTCCTGCCAGGATGGGAATCTTATAGCAATCACAATGAACACAGTTTAGGTAGAATCTGGTTAAGATGGATACCAAATTGTTTTCATGTGGATATTTTATTCTCTTCTGTGCAAATGGTTATATGTAAACTGGTTAATATTGTGGAAAAAAAAGAATTTGTGGCTAGTTTTGTCTATGGCCTAAATGAAAAAGAAGAAAGGAAAATTCTATGGAAAGACCAGTCAGATTTTGCAAGCAATTGTAATAAACCATGGTTTGTTGGGGGAGACTTCAATAATGTAATGCTAGCTGAAAATAGGGAAGGAGGAAATCCAGTTACATTCTCTGAAACCCAGGAGTTTAAAGAGTGTATTGAGCAGTGCTTCCTCACTGAAATGAGATGGTCAGGGTGCAAGTTTACATGGAATAATAGGCATGAAAGAGGGGGGAGAGTATACTCTAAAATAGATTGGGGTTTTGCAAACAGCCTCTGGTTCCAGGAATTTGATCAATTTGATCTTAAATTCCACCCAGAGGGAGTTTCAGATCACTCCCCAATCTGTTTGGCCCTTCAGACAGAACCTGCAAAAACAAAGACACCCTTTAAATACTTCAACATGTGGAGCCTCCACTCTGAATTCCTTGCTATGGTGCAGCAAGCATGGTACTTCAGAACACATGGCACAAAAATGTTCAGAGTGTACAGAAAACTGAAAAAGGTGAGACAAGTGCTGACGAGTTTAAACAGAAATGAATTTTGGGACATTCTAGCACAAGCAGACATTGCAAGAGCAACCATGACTCAAGCCCAGATTGATGCTAATAATGAGCCCTTAAATGAGGAAACACAGCACAAGGAACTACAGGTCAGGAAAAAATACAATGAGCTGAATATGGCTGCAGAAAACTTCTTACAGCAGAAAAGTAAGGCAAAATGGGTTCAGCTGGGGGATGGAAACACACATTTCTTCCATGCAGTCATGAAGCAAAGAAGACACAAGAATAGAGTGCACTCAATCAGAACACAGCAGGGGACTCTACTGGAAGACAAACAGATGGTTATGGAGGAATTTGTGAGATTTTACAAAGAAATGTTGGGAGTCTCAGGGGATAGAGCAACTACAGCAGAAGCCAGTTTCTTCTCAGCAGGACACAAACTGGATATACATCAACAAATGAACCTCATTGCTCCAGTCAGTGCCACTGAGGTGAAAACAACAATGTTTGAGATAGATTGCAACAAAAGCCCAGGCCCAGATGGATTTGGTTCAGGATTCTTCAAGGCAGCTTGGCATATTGTAGGGCATGAAGTGACTGGAGCTATCATTGACTTCTTTGAGTCATCAAGAATGCTTAAAGAAGTGAATGCTACAAACCTATGCCTTGTGCAGAATATACAAAACCCAGAGAAGGCATCTGATGTCAGACCCATAGCATGCTGCAACACAATTTACAAGTGCATATCCAAGATCATGTGTGGAAGACTGGCAAAAGTACTCCCAATGCTTGTTTCAGAGAACCAAGGAGCCTTTGTGGCTTAGAGATTAATTGTGAACAACATCATGATATGTCAGGACCTTTAAGCACTACAACAGGAAACAGTCCTCTCCTAGATGCTTGATGAAGATAGACCTGAGGAAAGCATATGACAAAATACATTGAGGATTTGTGAAGGAAATGCTGCAAGGATATGGGTTCCCTGCAAAATTCAGTGGATGGCTAATTGAATGCATCCAAACTGCAAGCTTCAGCATCAATCTGAATGGGGAAACACATGGATACTTTACTGCAAAATGTGGCATTAGACAGGGTGATCCAATCTCTCTACTAATTTTTGTATTAGTTATGGAATACCTGTCTAGAACACTGAAAATAGCCTGTATGGATAGAGGCTTCAGCTGGCACCCCATGTGCAAAGACCTTGGCCTGAGTCACCTCTGCTTTGCTGATGACCTAATGTGTTTCTGCAAAGCTGCCCCAGAAACTGTGAGCATCATGATGAACAGCATAAACCACTTCTCACAAGCCACTGGTCTATATGCAAACAAGGAAAAATCAAACATTTATGTTGCAGGGGTTAATGCACAAATGAAAAATGAACTGTTGCACATCTCAGGATTTAGAGAGGGAACTCTGCCCATGAAATACCTGGGTGTCCCTCTATCCCCTTCAAAATGGAGCAAAATTGATTGTGAGTGCTTGGTGGATAAAATGACTAGGAAATTGCAGATTTGGGCCTCTAGGAACCTCTCTTATGCAGGAAGGGTACAATTAATTAATTCTGTATTATTTTTCATACATGTATACTGGTCAAGCATCTTCATTATGCCTACTGGGGTACTGAAAAGTGTGGAGCAAAAATGCAGATTTTTCTTATGGGGGACAACTGAACGGAAACACAAGACAAGCTTGGTGGCATGGGACATGGTTTGCAGACCAAGGAAATATGGTGGACTAAATGTGAAAAATTGCAAATAGTTCAACATAGCTCTAAATGGTAAGCATATCTGGGACCTAGCCACAAAGAAAGACACACTGTGGGTAAGATGGATCAATGGTGTATACCTGAAAGGTGTAAACCTTTGGAACTATGCTCCAGTCTGGGGTTCAAGCTAGTACTGGAACAAACTGAACAAGACCAAAAGCCATTTTCAGGCACAATACACTACAAGGGGAGCATGGAAGCTTGAAACTAATGGCCTATATTCTGCTGAAAGTGGTTACAGAATGTTGCAAGGAAATATGCCAAAATACAGACATGCAATTCTAATCTGGGGGAAATTATCCATGCCTAGGCAAAGCTTTTGCCTCTGGTTAGCACAAAAAGGAAGATTGTTGACTAATGATAGGCTGAAGAGAATGGGATTTTTGAATGGTGATGAAATATGCTACATGTGTAAGCTGAAACCAGAAGACCATAATCATCTGTTCTTTAACTGCAAAGTGTCAACAGCAGTCTTAGATCAGCTAAAGGATTGGCTGACAATTTCAGCAAAAGCAAAAACTATCCAGGGAATGCTCAACTGGATTAGTAGGCAAAAGTGCTCGAGAATCAGGAGAGAAGTGTATGCATCTGGGCTAGCAGCAGGTGTGTATTGGGTATGGAAATGCAGGAATACCCATTTTGCAGGTGAAGGCAGCATTCCAGTATCACAAATCATGCAGCAGATTCAGCAAATTGTAAGAATCAGAACCCAACATTGCAGCAAAAGAAAGAGAAAGATATCCAGCAGGGACAAGAGATGGATAGATGAGATATAGAGATCCCAGAAGCCATGCAAGAAAATGAGATCAAGTGCAATTATCAGCAAAGGCCAGTACAGAAAGGCAGAAGGCAGGGCTCACCAGGACATCAGCAGAGAACCAAGAATTCTGCAAGGCATCAGAACATGTGCAGGAGAAAGGGAGCAGATTTCTGAAGGAATAGGCAGAAGCAGATCTCATCAGGGTCTCAGCAGAGACTCAAGCAACTCAGAAAGGTAGCAGAACATGTGCAGGAAATAGACAGCAGATTTCAGAAGGGGAGCAGAAGCAGGAGGTAGAACCTAGGCTGTGAACCAGACAGCAGGATCTAGCAGGTGATAAGTAACAGATTGCTGGAGAAAGGCAGAGCACGGAAAGTAGCAGAAATCAGAAGATCTGAAAAGCCAGAAGAAGTTGTAATTCTAGCTTATTATGTTTTTTGTACTTTGTTGTGAGTCAGGAAAGATTTATGTAATTTGTATTGTTTACAGTGATGGTGAACCACTGTCTGTAGTGAGTTGCGCCAGATTGAAGGTGTGTAAGGTAGTTCAAGGGATGCAGAAAAAAGGAACCCTACCTAGTAGGTGGCCTTGGATTTGCATTGCCTTAGGACTGTAATTTTGTTACATTACAGTGAGTAATAATACAACTTCTGACTTGCACCAAAAAAAAAAAAAAAAAACATTCGCATCGCGTAAAACCGCCCTACAAGCCTATCAGGGACCCAAAAACCGACCCTAGCGGCCTCCCATCTCCCCTTTGGGTCTCCTGTGCGATGTGGGGTGAAAATATTAACGTCGAAAAGTTTGCGTTTGGAGGCCCAAAACACGTCCCTTAGAACATTCCAGAGGCATGGGTGCTCACGGGGCCTGGTCATGGTGCTGCAGGGTGCTGCAACGCATGGGTCATGGTGCTGCATGGTGCTGCAACGCATGGTTCATGGTTCTGCATGGTGCTGCAACGCATGGGTCATGGTGTTGCATCGCATGGGTCATGGTGTTGCATCGTGCTGCCACACATGGGTCATGGTTTTGCATCGCATGTGTCATGGTGTTGCATTGCATGGGTCATGGTGTTGCATCGCATGTGTCATGGTGTTGCATTGCATGTGTCATGGTGTTGCAACGCATGGGTCATGGTGTTGCATCGTGCTGCAACGCATAGGAAATGGTGTTGCATTGTGCTGCAAAGCATGGGTCATTGTGTTGCATCGTGCTGCATCGCATGGGTCATGGTGTTGCGTCGTGCTGCAACGCATGGGTGATGGTGTTTCCACGTGCTACAACGCACGGGTCATGGTGTTGCATCGCATGGGTCATGGTGTTGGATCGCATGGGTCATGGTGTTGCATCGCATGGGTCATGATGTTGCATCGTGCTGCAACGCATGGGTCATCGTGGTGCATTGTGCTGCAACGCATTGGTCATGGTACTGCAACGCGTGGGCCATGGTGCTGCAATGCATGGGCCATGGTGCTGTGTCGTGGGACATGGGTGATACAACGCCATTGGTCATGGTGCTGTGCATGGGACATGGGTCATGGGACAAGGTGCTGCAACATGGGACATGGGACAAGGTGTTGCGTCATAAGACATGGGACCAGGTGCTGCATCATGGGACATGGGACAAGGTGCTGCGTCATGGGACAAGATGCTGCGTCATGGGACATGGGTCATGGCACATGGTGCTGCTTCATGGGTCATGGGACAAGGTGCTGCAGCGCCATGGGAAAAGGGTGTTGCAGTGCCATGGGACAAGGTGCTGCAACGCCATGGGACAAGAGTGCTGCAGCGCCATGGCACAAGGGGCTGCAGCGCCATGGGAAAAGGGTGTTGCAGCGCCATGGGACAAGGGTGCTGCAGCGCCATGGGAAAAGGGTGCTGCAGTGCCATGGGACAAGGTGCAGCAGCGCCATGGGATAAGGGTGCTGCAGCGCCATGGGAAAAGGATGCTGCAGCGCCATGGGACAAGGGTGCTGCAGCGCCATCGGGAAAGGGTGCTGACGCACATGAGGCCTCCTTCCTTGTCTCTTGTCTCTTGTACTAACCTCTTTTTGGTACTAACCTCTTTTTTACCCAACATAGCAAGAATTGGAGATTTAGGGGGAAGGGGGGAGGGACGAATCGAAGAAACTAGGGCTAAATCTCAGTGGATCGTGGCAAGCGGTTGGTCCGCAAATATGAAGGCCCCATCCTTAGCACAAAAAGGTTGGGCATGACGGCGTACAAAGTGGAACCCCCGACTTGGATGAAAGTACACCCCGTCTTTCATGTGAGTCGCTTGAAGCCGTACCATGCAGATCCAGAGGACTCCGCCCGTAACAAGTCACACCGGGCCAACATCCACACCATGCCGTCCCCCACACTTGAAGACTGAATCACGTCGCCGAGGACGTCGACAACTTTAGTGGGGGAGAATGTTAGGTTCCGCCCTTTACATCTTGTAATTTACTGCTTTCCTTTACTTTCCTTGTAATGTAACATGTCGCTAAGGTGCTTCCTGTGTGTTAACACTTGGACATGTCATTAAGCTTTCTAGTTCTTTCCTAACATGTCTCTAAGGCGCTTCCTGCGTATCGACCCTTGGACATGTCTTTAAGCTTTCTAGTCTTTTTACTTTTAGGAGTAAATGTTTAGTATGAAAGTTATGCACTCTTGATGTCTACTCCTGTCAGAATGAATAAAGCTCTAAGGACTCTTTATGGGGGAATCAGTCCTCCATATCGATGTGGTGATGTCAATGCTTGTTGTTGTTAAACTGTATTGATTGCTTTCATCATCCAACCCCTCTCTCAAACTCTGTCCCTCCCTCACTCTCTTGTGTCCACGGACACCCCGAAGACGTTCCTTGTGTACGGCTGGCACTCTTGCCGCTAGGAGAAAAGAGCCCGCCGCACGTCCCGCAACTTGAAAAGGCAAACCGTGACAGTTGGTATCTGAGCTCAGCTAGAGAAGCACGCTCAGTGAAAGGTTGCTAGACTCGAATCCGAAACCATGGTGAACATGGAAGAGCTAGAGAAATTTCTTATTGGGCAGGATGCCCGGATCGATGCATTGGAGGCCGAAATGCATGAGATGTCCTCCACAAGCTTACGGGAGGAGCTTGACCATATCCACAATCAAATTCAATCGTTGTGGGATCAGTGTACTACGATCACCAAGGCCGTTGCTAGTAGTAATGGTGGATCAGGGTCGACACGGGTGAAGCCCCCTCAACCCCGGACGTACAGTGGAGCCAGAGACTCCAAGGAAGTAGACAACTTTGTCTTCGACCTAGAACAATACTTCCGAGTCAGTGGACTGGAAGAGGACCAGAAGGTCGACACCGCAGTCATGTACCTTGTAGATGAAGCGAAGTTGTGGTGGCGTTCAAAGTATGCTGAAATCGAAGCCAAAACTCTGAAAATAGACACATGGGAAGAGTTTAAGAAGGAACTTAACGACCAGTTCTACCCGGAGAACCCTAAGTTCATTGCCCGAAGGAAGTTAAAGACCATCAAGCATACAGAGCATCCGAGACTATGTGAAGGAGTACTCGACGTGCATGCTTGAAATCAAAGACATGAGCGAGAAGGATCGTATGTTCAACTTCATCGATGGGCTGAAAGAGTGGGCTCAACGTGAGTTGAACAGACAGAAGCTGGATACCTTGTCGGCTGCTATAAGCATGGCCGAACGGCTCTTTGACAACCAGCTAGGGAAAGAGATCCCACAGAAGAAAGGGCCAACAGGGCCAAGTTTGATTGTGAACCGAGCAGTGTCGACTAGCTCGCAGACAGGCTCGAACAATGCTCGAAACTACAACGGGGGTAACTATAGTGGTGGAAGTAGTAGATATGGGAACATTGGAGGGGGATCTCCTAGACCGGCACCCTACCGGCTCCCAGGTTATACCTCGTCGTTCAATCGGACAGAAACATCAATGGCAAGATGGCCGTCAAAGTTGAGTTGCTACAACTGCAAAGGGCCACACAAACACACCGAGTGCCCTCATCTACACTTGAGTGCCCTCCAACAGAATCTATCTAAGATGTCTGTGGAGTCTGATGGCACCAACGAAGGAGAGACAAGCAGAAACAATGAAATGGATGAGGATGAGATACTACACATGGGAGCTGTTCATTTACTGGGCGCCCTGAGGGATGATGAGACCTCTCTAAAACCCAAGTCGACTAAGCTCATGTACGTCGACGTAGTGACCAATGGACGTAGCACTCGAGCAATAATTGACACGGGTGCCACCCATAACTTCGTGGCCGGCACGGAAGCAGAGAGTTTGGGACTGAAGCTGGACCGCGCTGGCGGCAGCATGAAGGTCGTGAACTCCGCAGAAAGATCTAATCATGGGATTTCCAAGGGAGTCCTCACTCGGATAGGGGAGTGGAGAGGTCGATTGGACCTTACTGTGACTCCACTAGATGATTTTAAGATGGTATTGGGTATGGACTTCCTCCGCACGTCTAAAGCGGCGCCCATGCCCCATTTGAGTTCCTTGTTGGTGATGGGTGACAGCCCATGTCTTGTGAAAGCGTCGAATGCGAAGTTTGAGAATAGAGGGGGACAGATGCTCTCGTCAATGCAGTTTGAGAAGATGTGAACCGTCGTTCCTGGCCACTTTGTCGATGAAGGAAGATTGTAAGGATGAGAACACGCCTTCGGAGGTAGTGAAACTGCTTCAGGGATTCACGGACATCTTGCCAGATGATCTACCCCAAGTCCTCCCCCTTCGCCGATTTGTCGATCATCAGATCGAGTTGATCCCAGGAGCCGTGCCACCCGCTCGTAGCCCTTACAGGATGGCACCTCCCGAGCTGGCTGAACTGAGGAAACAGTTGGATGGTCCATTGAAAGGAGGATTCATCCGGCCGTCCAAAGCGCCCTATGGGGCTCCGGTGTTGTTTCAGAAAAACCAAGATGGAACTCTCCGGCTGTGTATTGACTATCGGGCACTAAACAAGTTGACGGTGAGGAATCACTATCCTATTCCGTTGATTACTGACTTGTTCGATCAACTTCACGATGCTGTGTACTTTACGAAGCCTGATTCGAGGTCGAGGTACCATCAAGTTCGGATATCAAAAGGGGACGAGCCGAAGACATCTTGTGTGACGAGATATGGGGCTTTTGAGTGGTTAGTGATGCCCTTTTGACTGACGAACGCTCCTGCAACATTATGCACTTTGATGAACCATGTCTTCCATGGGTACTTGGATAAGTTCGTTGTGGTACACCTCGATTATATTGTGATCTACAGCAACACCATGAGTGAACACCTGGAACACTTAAGACTTGTGTTCGAGAAGTTGCGCGAGCACCACCTCTTCGTGAAGCCTGAGAAGTGTTCGTTTGCACAAGAACAAATTAGTTTCCTTGGTCACTTTGTAGAAAAGGGGAAGATGCGCATGGATCCTAAATAAGTCTCAGCCATTAAGGAGTAGCAGCCTCCGAAGAAAGTCTCTGAGCTCCGTTCCTTCCTTGGCCTTGCTAATTACTTTCGGCGTTTCATAGCAGGGTATTCTCGTATTGTGGCTCCCCTCACAGACTTGCTCAAGAAGTGTGAAGGTTTGAATTGGGCCGAATCACAGAATGAGGCGTTCGAGAAATTGAAGAAGAGGGTAACCAGGGAACTAGTGTTGGCTCTCCCTGATGTCATAAAACCTTTCGAGGTCGAGACTGATGCCTCAGACTTTGCCCTCGGGGGAGTTATACTTCAAAAAGGGCACCCAATTGCTTTTGAGAGCCGCAAGCTGAATGGGAACGAGAGGCGGTATGCCGCTCAAGAGAAGGAGTTACTAGAAATTGTACATTACTTAAGGGTCTGGAGACACTATCTTCTGCGTTCGAAACACCGCGGCGAGCCATTTCTTAATCCAACCGAGACTCACTGGTCGACAGGCTCGGTGGCAATAATCTCTTGCGGAATTTGATGTGGACTTCACATACAAACTTGGGGTCAACAACAAAGTCGCGGATGCTCTCAGTCGTCGCCCCCATTTCGCTACATTGAAGCAGATGGCTCACTTGTCGGCAAGTCATGTGACCACTACAATCCGTGACGAGATCAAGCAGCATCTGGGTGAAGATACGATGGTGAAGACCATCGAACAACTCATTAAAGAAGGGAAGACGCGAGGATTCTAGATAGAAGATGGCCTTATCTTCACAAAGGGACATAGTTTGTATGTTCCCAGGGCCGAGGGCCTTCGGAGAAAATTGCTGAGTGAATGTCATGACACCCTCTAGGCAGGACACCCAAGGTGGCAACGAACCTTGAGCTTGTTAAAGCAAGGGTATTTCTGGCCCCATATGAAGGATGATGTGATGATCTATACTCGAACGTGTCTCGTGTGTCATCAAGACAAGCCAGATCGATTCAAGCTGGGCGGCTTGCTAAACCCGCTCGCAGTACCGACTAGACCATGGGAGAGTGTCTCCATGGACTTCATCAATTGTTTACCGAAGGTCGGACCCTTGTCGGCGATCATGTTTATAGTGGATCGGTTCTTGAAGTATGCCACATTCATCCCGATGCCGAAAGCGTCCGGGGCAGAAGAGATAGCCGTCCTCTTCTTCAAAGACATTGTCAAGTACTGGGGGCTGCCAAGGAGCATTGTGAGTGACAGAGACCCTCGGTTCACAGGCATCTTTTGGGGTTAACTCTTCAAGCTTGTTGGGTCAGAGGTAAACAAGTCTTCAGCGTACCATCCCCAGACGGATGGACAGACAGAAAGGTTCATCGGGCTCCTCGAAGAATACCTTCGACACTTCGTGAGCGCCAACCATAGAGAATGGGTGAGACTCCTAGATGTAGCCCAACTCTGCTTCAATTCTCAGAAGAGCTCCTCGTCCAACAGGAGTCCCTTCGAAGTCGTCACAGGACAACAACCTCTCCTACCACACACAATGGATGATCACTACAAGGGCCGAAGCAAGAAATCCTATGATTTCACCAGAGAATGGAAGCAAAACACTGACATTGCTCGGAGTTACTTAGACTAAGCTTCAAAACACATGAAGAAATGGGCTCATCAGAAGAGAAGGCCACTAGAGTTCGAAGTGGATCCTTAGAGGAACTGACAAGAGGTTGGTCCGCAAATATGAAGACCCCATCCTTATAAGAAAAAGGATGGGCAAGACGGATTACAAAGTGGAACCCCTGACTTCGATGAAAGTACACCCCGTCTTTCATGTGAGTCGCTTGAAGCCGTACCAAGCCGTCCCCAGCACTTGATGACTGAACCATGTCGCCGAGGACGTCGACAACTTTAGTGGGGGAGAATGTTAGGTTCCACCCTTTAAACCTTGTAATTTAATGCTTTTCTTTACTTTCCTTGTAATGTAACATGTCTCTAAGTCGCTTCTTGCATGTTGACCCTTGGACATGTCTTTAAGCTTTCTAGTTCTTTCCTAACATGTCTCTAAGGCGCTTCCTGCGTGTCGACCCTTGAACATGTCTTTAAGCTTTCTAGTCTTTTTACTTTTAGGAG
>CM076151.1:31145000-31187500 GCA_038025085.1 Tetragonia tetragonoides | reverse complement strand
CTAAATGATAAGGTTTAATGGACTTCTTGCGACGCGCTGGCGGTGAACCGCCCACGTCTCCACGATCCGAACATTTCACTAGACCATTCAATCGGTAGGAGCGAAGGGTGGTGTGTACACAGGGCAGGGACGTAATCAACGCGAGCTGATGACTCGCCCTTACTAGGAATTCCTCGTTGATGACCAACAATTGCAATGATCTATCCCCATCAAGATGAAATTTCAAAGATTACCCGGGCCTGTCGGCCAAGGCTATAGACTCGTTGAATACATCTGTGTAGCGCGCGTGCAGCCCAGAACATCTAAGGGCATCAGAGACCTGTTATTGCCTCAAACTTCCGTGGCGTGGAAGGCCATAGTCCCTCAAAGAAGCTAGCTGCATAGGTATAACTCCGCATAGCTTGTTAGCAGGCTGAGGTCTCGTTCGTTAACGGAATTAACCAGACAGATCGCTCCACCAACTAAGAACGGCCATGCACCACCACCCATAGAATCAAGAAATAGCTCTGAGTCTGTCAATCTTTACTATGTCTGAACCTGGTAAGTTTCCCCGTGTTGAGTCAAATTAAGCCGCATGCTCCACTCCTGGTGGTGCCCTTCCGTCAATTCCTTTTAAGTTTCAGCCTTGCGACCATAATCCACCCGGAATCCAAAAACTTTGATTTCTCATAAGGTGTCGGCGGCGTCCCTGGTCGGCATCATTTATGGTTGAGACTAGGACGTTATCTGATCGTCTTCGAGGCCCCAACTTTCGTTCTTGATTAATGAAAACATCCTTGGCAAAGTCTTCCGCAGTTTTTCATCTTTCATAAATCCAAGAATTTCACCTCTAACTATGAAATACGACCACCACAATAGGGCCGAAATCCTATGATGTTATCCCATGCTAATGTATCCAGAGCGTGGGCCTACTTTGAGCACTCTAATTTCTTCAAGGTAACAGCGCCGGTGGCACGACCCGGCCAGTTAAGGCTAGGAGCGCATCACCGGCAGAAGGAGCAGGACGACCGGTGCACACCGCTAGGCGGACCGGTCGGCCCACCCCAAGGTCTAACTACGAGCTTTTTAACTGCAACAACTTAAATATACGCTATTGGAGCTAGAATTACTGCGGCCGCTGGCACCAGACTTGCCCTCCAATGGATCCTCGTTAAGGGATTTAGATTGTACTCATTCAAATTACTAGACTCAAAGACCCCGGTATTGTTATTTATTGTCCCTACCTCCCCGTGTCAGGATTGTTATTTGCGCGCCTGCTGCCTTCCTTAGGTGTGGTAGCCGTTTTTCAGGTTCCCTCTCCGGAATCGAACCCTAATTCTCCGTCACCCGTCACCACCATGGTAGGCCACTATCCTACCATCGAAAGTTGATAGGGCAGAAATTTGCATGATGCGTCGCCGGGGCAAAGGCCATGGGATCCCTCGAGTTATCATGAATCATCAGAGCAACGGGCAAAGCCCGCGTCGACCTTTTATCTAATAAATGCATCCCTTCCAGAAGTTGGGGTTTGTTGCACATATTAGCTTTAGAATTACTACGGTTATCCGAGTAGCAGGTACCATCAAACAAACTATAACTTATTTAATGAGCCATTCGCAGTTTCACATTCTGAATTAGATCATACTTACACAGGAATGGCTTAATCTTTGAGACAAGCATATGACTACTGCTCCATTTTGGGCAAATAATAATCTCTAGCCAAAAGGGCATGGGTCCTCTCTCGACCTGGATGTCCTACCCATTAGGCGTCATGTACTTCCCTCAAAAGCTCTTACCGCAGCATCCTTGCGGGAACATATAGTCTACCACCCTTGGCATAGATTAGATCTCTCTCGATCCAAAATATACGAGCAACTAACCCCTTGCTCGATTTGTTCCTTAAGCTTAGCGTACATGACATCGCCTATCGCGGCTGTCCGAACCCTTTCGGTAAAGTCAGACCCAATCTGAACTAACGCTGCCATATTCTCGTGGGACCGTCGACTCAAAGCGTCGGGAACAGCGTTGTGCCTCCCAGGCTTGTGTTCCCACGTGAAGCCATACTCTTCCAGAAACTCTTGCCACCTGGTTTGTTTCACGCATAACTTCTTTTGAGTCTTAAAGTAAGTGTTAGCAACATTATCGGTTCTAACCACGAACTTTGTTCCAAGGAGATATACTCTCCATATAAGGAGGCAATGCACCACCGCATGCATCTCCTTTTCGTGAGTCGAATATCTCTCTTCGGCTCCCTTGAGCTTACGACTCTCGAATGCGACGGGATATACGTCTTGGACCAGAACGTCACCAATGGCTCGATCCGATGCATCCGTATGCACCTCAAAAGGTTGGTCAAAGATTGGTTAATTTAAGGACGGGTTGTGAAGCCACGGCGTGCTTAAGATCCTTAAAGGCATCTATGCACCTTTTTGTCCATTCCCACCTATGTTCCTTTTTCAGGAGGTCCGTCAACGGAGCAATCCTCTTTGAATAGCCATTAATAAACTTTCGATAATAATTAGCTAATCCTAGGAAAGATCTCAACTCCGAGACTTTTTCGGGGGTATCCAATCAATGATTGTCCGCACCTTGCGGTCATCCATCCTTACTTGCCCTTGGGAAATTCTATGTCCGAGGAACATAATTTCCCGTTGAGCAAATTCACATTAATCCTTTTTAACAAAGAGATCATAAACCCTTAGTTTTTGGAGAACCAAATTTGGATGATGCACATGTTGATCCAAAGTCTCACTATAGATAACAATATCATCCAAATACACCACAACAAAACGATCTAAAAATTCTTAAAGGACATTAGTCAACCCAAACGGCATAACTAAGAATTCAAAGATCCATAACAGTCACACACGTGGTCTTTGATTCATCACCTTCTGCAATCCTCACTTGCCAATATCCTGAGCGCAAATCCAGCTTGGTGAACCATGCCGCTTGTTCCAAACGATAAAACAGGTCATCCACCCGTGGGATAGGATACTTGTTCTTGATCGTCACCTTGTTCAGTGCCCTGTAATCAATGCACATACGCAATGAGCCATCAGACTTTTTCTGAAATAAAACAGGGGCACCAAATGGAGCTTTAGAGGGCCGAACAAAACCTGCCTCCAAGAAGTCGTTAAGTTGCTTCCTCAATTCCACCAGCTCCGCCGGACTCATCCAGTAAGGCGCACGAGCAGGCGGCACCGCGCCGGGCTCTAGATCGATTTTTTGGTCGATTGCACGTCGAGGGGGCAAGGTCTTAGGCAGCTCTGGTGGCATGCCGCACGTCTTTGAACCTTCCAAGTACGTCTACCACCTTGTCTGGCACCTCTACTTTCACGTCGGGTTTGATCCAAGGAGGCCGCCAGAAAAGTTGGCTCTCCTTTTTCCAAACCTAACTTGACTTGTAGAGCGGAGCAAAAGTCCATCTTTGCATCACCTTTCCCCTTCCCTCCCCCATTACGACCTCCACGGTCTAGGGCCAAGGGATTGTCCACAGCTTTCACAAAGCATGGGGACTTCTTGTCGCCGATCAGCATTCCCCTTGGGTGGCGCATCAGGGCCACCTTGGCCCTTCGGATAAACTCATTCCCCAGGATGAGTCCGAAGTCATCAAGCTTGACAGCTAGCAAGTCGCACCTCCCTTCCCATCCTCCGACTTGAACTTCTATGTTCTAGATGCACCCTCTTGCCGTTAAGACTTCAGAGTTCACCGCCTTCATGCGGTTAGTGCATTGGGTAAAGGGCAGCCCGATCCGTTGGACTGTCTCGGTGCTCACAAAGTTGTGTCAACCATAGCCAACAAGTCATGTCCATCCACCTTGACACGGACATAGAGCAGGTTGTCATGGGCTCTAGGTTGCGTCGTCGTGATCGCATTCAACAAGCGAAGCGGATTCAAACACGCAGGCTCCTCGCCTAGCTCGTCACCTTCGTCCTCCAAGACACGGACAACAAAGTGTGGCCCATCACAAAGGTAACACCCCGTCTTAGGCCTTTTCATTTTGGTCTTTGCCTTAAACGGGTAGGAGACCCCGTCTCCCTTGGCTACACCTTTGCCACGGTCCTTTTTAGACCCATTGTCACGCTTTCTCTTCCGGTCACCACCGGAAGACTCCTGTTCAGGGTCAGTGACATTGGTATGTTTAAAATCAATTAAAGCATCAGCAGCAGCAAAAGCGGAAGATAAAGTCCTAACATTCTGCCTACGGAGCTCGGTTTGAGCCCGAGGCTTTAATCCAGACATAAAATTAAATAACTTATCTTCCTCCGACATCTCCTTGATGTCCAGCATGAGGGAGATGTACTCTTTGACGTAGTAGCGAACCGTCTTGGTTTGCCTCAGTTTCTTCAGGGCCTCTCTAGCCAACCACAATGCATTGTTCGAGAGAAATCGAGCTTTTAACTCTACCTTTAGAGTAGCCCAATCTCTGATTGGAGTGTGCCCGGGGGCTTTGTCCAATTACGCGCAAGAGCGCCACCAAAGCTTGGCGTCTCCGGACAGATACATCCTAGCAACTGTGACTTCGTCACGCTTGTGGACATGAGCAGCATCAAAGTACTGTTCCATGTCCCACAAGTAGTTCTCAAGCTCCTTCGCGCAACGAACTCCGATAAACGCCTTAGGGTCCGGGACTTTGATCTTGAACAATTCTCCTCTAAGTTCTTCTCTTTGCTTCCGTAGGGATTCCAGTTCCCTTCGGAAACGCTTCACTTCAGTTAGGGGGGAGGAGGAGGATGAGGAAGGTAAGACCCACCTTCTCCAAAGCTCCTACTTCCCGATCCACGACTTAGAAGTAAGTCGATCTTCCCTAACGCTTCTGATTGTTTGTTCTTCGTCTCGTCTAGGGACTTCTCGAGACTCTCCATCCTCATCTTGAGGAAAGGGAGATCCAATAAGGGCGCTGGAGCATCATCAAAGTTCTTGGGGTTGAGACCGAGCATGGTCTCTACTCTAGAAATGTGCTTCACATGGCGCCAGTTGGGGGTGATGGGTGTTTCTCCCGACACCTCAGGACCCTTTTCCTTAGTTCCCTTCTTCGGGGTGCCCTTGGGATTTCCCTTCACATCAGAGGCTGGGGGCGGGGATTTAGTTGATCCCGTACTGGAGGTGTCCGTGGTATGCACTGAGAAGTTGCCATCACCACGGCCAGAGATAGGGCCTCCATCCCCTTGGCTTGCCTCACATTCTTTCGACGTAGCCAAGTTATGAGAAGCTCCCTGGTTTAACACTGGGGCTTCGGTAACCTCTTGGGTCTGGGCACCCTTCTTCATTTTCTTCTTAGACATTGCTTCGAGGTCGGCTAAGTCAAGCCTTTCCGGCAGGTCGGACCAAATTGTCACAGGGTTAAAGCTTGGCACTGATTTGCGCCTAACTTTTTCGCCTATGATAGCTTCTAGCAACACTCTAGTATAGCTTACGCACACAAGTATACACGTAAAGAGGCTCGTATATTAATCACTTTGACACTTACATTCAGGTGCCAGAGCATGTGTCCATTCAAGGACGTCTGAGCACTATTTATTGATAAAGCCTTGGCTACAACCCAGCCAAGTAGGCGCCTATAAACTAGGATAACCGCCTGTAACTTCCACTTAGTGGAGATCATGGGACAACTCCCATTCGTGGGTTGTTTCTCCCAGGTAACGGCTCGCTTAGTGGGAAGAGTGGGGTAATGCCATGTCTCCACTCTCCACTAACTTGTAACCGCCTCCTTTAGTGCTTGGGGTAGTTTTCCCCATCGTGGGGTAGTGGAGTAACCGCTGGTGTTGACTCCACGTTGACCCATGTCCGCGCCCACTAGGCGCCATGCCTTCAGTAACTGCCTTTGTCAACCGCCAAGTAACCGCCCACTCACCCATGACTCTGGTAACCGCTGGTCACTTCCTTCGTCAATGGGCATGTTCCCCACGTCCTTGAGTCGCCCTCATTTCAAGGAACGTGGGCTAACCGCTTGGCCGTACGTGGATTAAGCGTCAACCGTCATTCTGTTCGTGGCGCCGCCCACGATGTCCTCGGGACAATCCTTCCGTCAAGCTAGCCATGCCCGCACCATGACCGAGAGCCGCGCCCAACGCTGCACCTACAAGGCTCCCTAGGGCATGTCCTCACTTGTCTCCTTCACAGAGCAAGTACCCCCTATAGAGTCTTATAAGCTTTATTGATCCTAATAGGAGGAAACATTACCAAAGCTTAACTTTCATACTGGCTCAAGTAGCCTACTTGGCGCACACGGCCTATGTCATGACCGATGACATAGGCGCTGTGCCTAGGTGTCACCGAGTCGTTGTCAGAGGGTCTAACAGTAGGCCACTATGCTACCATCGAAAGTTGATATGGCAAAAATTTAAATGATGCGTCACCGGCGCAAAGGCCGTGCGATCCGTCGAGTTATCATGAATCATCAGAGCAACGGGAAAAATCTGCGTCGACCTTTTATCTAATATATGCATCCCTTCCAGAAGCCAGGGTTTGTTGCACGTATTAGCTCTAGAGTTACTACGGTTATCCGAGTAGCAGGTACCATCAAACAAACTATAACGGATTTAATGAGCAATTCGCAGTTTCACAATCTGAATTAGTTCATACTTGCACATGCATGTCTTTATCTTTGAGACAAGCATATGACTACTGGCAAGATCAACCAGGTAGCACCATCAATCGACGCCAGACGCGTATGAGCCTTTCCGAGTGATCGGGAGTTCAACTCGCGCTCGACCGTCATTCCTGCTGCGCGAAGAACGCTAGATTGGACAGCTAAGACCTTTCGGACCCCTGCCCGCTCAGTGTACCGCATCCCAGAGAACAGCTAGAGCACGCAACCCATGCCACAGCCGAACCGAAGGCTCGACGTGGGTGGACGACGAGCCCAGCTTGAGTGGTCCACTCGGCACCCTTGGGAGGATGCCGGACGAAAATCTCATCTTTTCAGTGTCACGATTACCATCCGAAGGCATCAAACACAGGAAACCATGCTTCGTCCAAGGAAATTCGCTCTTGGAGCAATCGATTAAAAGGTCTGTGGGTGTGCAGTTGACTGTACGGAGCACGAACCCCGCCAACGAAATGGACCGAGTGCCACTCACACGCCTTCACAATTACAGCGCCAAAATCACTCTCGACGTACCCACGGAACTACATAGTAGCCCCATGGATGTCCGAGGGAGACCGCAACGAGCAAACCGCTCGGTGTGAAAATCTCGATAAAGGGACGTTCGATACCCACTCGCCGGCTAGATTGCTCATCCCGAAGGAGAACACATCCATACGAGGTTTATACTCACCCGCCGGCTAGACAGCTCATTCCCGAAGGAGATCACATCCATCCGACGTCGACTGGCTGGCTCATCCCGAAGGAGATCACATCTTTCGGACGTCGTCTGAATAGCTCGATCCCAAAAGAGATCACATCCATCTGACGTTTATACCCACAAGCCGGCTAGATATCTCATATCGTAAGAGATCACATCCATCCGATGTTTATACCCGCAAGCCGGCTAGATAGCTCATCCCGAAGGAGATCACATCCATCCGACGTTTATACCCGCAAGCCGGCTAGATAGCTCATCCCGAAGGAGATCACATCCATCCGACGTTTATACCCGCAAGCCGGCTAGATAGCTCATCCCGAAGGAAATCACATCCGTCCGACGTCGGCTGGATGGCTCATCCCGAAGGCGACCACATCTGTCCGACGTCGTCTGCATAACTCGATCCCGAAGGAGATCACATCAGCCCAACATTTATACCCCCATCGTATCCGTTAGAGATCGTCGACCTCGACAGCGCATGAGTGGACACGACATGACACAACTCGGCGCCTAGTAGGAGCTTCATGTCGCGTCACGTCGCGTCCGTCTCCGGCGCCGCCTCCGTCTCCGGCATAGGGGGCCGGTGCTTGAGCCGAGGTGTCGTGGGTGTCCGACTATGATGGCGCATGACTTGGCACTAGTCGTCACCTGGTAGGCGCCCACAAGCACTCTCTCAAGCAACTACTCCCTAAAGAGTCTTATAAAGTTTACTGGTTCTAACAGGAGGAAACATGCACAATGCAAAACTTTCATACTGGGGTTTTTGAGAGTTTCGATAATTTTTTTCTAAAAGTTCCACCTCAAACTTTTGAAGTAAATTACTAAGTTACGGAAAAACATTTGTTTTTTAAATTTTCACACAAGGTAGCTATTTAATTTAATTTTTAATTAAAAATAGGCTGAAAAATAGGAAATAAATAGAAATAATATCAGAAAAATTACAAATCACTTCAAAAAAATTGGAAAATATTTTGAGACCTCACTTTAATTTTAGTATTTTTGAGACCTCACCCCTCACTCTTGGGGGTAGGAAATTCTGGCCCTCACCCATCCCGTAAAAACGCAATTACAAGCCTATCATGGACCAGATAAGCAACCTCGGGGGCTTGCCATATCCCTTAGGGATGTCCCGTGTGATACGGTGTGAAAATATACAGCTACGGTCCGGAGCCTCTCGGAAGGCAAAAAAAAGTGGATTCTATCCTCTGATTTTCGGCTTCTCGGGGCCCGGGTGTCATTTTTGCCCTAACATCTCCTAGGGATCTATCATGACCCTAGAGGACCCTAGGCACTCCGGGAGGGTCATCCTTATCCCCGAACTCCGATATGACCCATGACGCTGGTATTTTGACTCTTACATTGGCTTCGCGTAAAACCGCCCTTACAAGCCTATTAAGGACCCAGTAACTGACCCTGGTTGCCTCCCATGTCCCCTGTGGGTCTCCCGTGGGATATGGGGCAAAAAAATTAAGGTCGAAAAGTTTGCGTTCGGAGGCCCAGAACACGTCCCCTAGAGCATTATTCGGGCCTGGTTGCCGTTTTTGCTCGAAATTTTTTCGGGGGCTCTATTATGGCCCTAGGGGACCCCCAGTGCTCCGGGACGTTCACCTTCATCCCCGAACCCCGATATCACACATGTCGCCCGTGTTCGGGCCCTAACATTGGCATTGTGCAGATCAGAAAGGCTAGAAGAAGTTGTAATAATTTAGCTCATTATGTTTTTGTATTCTGCTGAAAAAGGCAGCAGATTTCAAGAAGGAAACAGAAGCAGGCGGCAGAACCTAGGCTGTGAACCAGGCAGCAGGTTCTAGCAGGCAACAGGAACCAGCAGAATGCACAGGAAATCAGAAGGTGTTGAACCAAGAAAAAAGGAGGAATGAATCAGCTTCTGGAAGATTTGTTGCAGAAACTAGGATGTGAACCAGGCAGCAGGTTCCAGCAGACAACCAGTGACAGGTTGCTGGAGAAAAGCAGAGTAAGGAATGAAACAGGAAAACAGAAGATTTGGAAAGCTAGAAGAATTTGTAATTTCTAGTTTATTATGTTTTTGTACTTTGTTGTAAGTCAGAAAAGATTTTTGTAATTTGTTATGTTTACAGAGATGGTGAATCACTGTCTGTAGTGAGTTGCACCAGATTGAAGGGTTGTAAGGTAGTAAAAGGGATGCAGGAAAAAAAGGGACCCTACCTAGTAGGTGGCCTTGGATTCGCATTGCCTTAGGCCTGTAATCTTGTTACATTACAGTGAGCAATAATACATTTCTGACTTGCACCAAAAAAAAAAAAAACATTGGCATCGCGCATCGCATTCGGAACTGCATCACGATTTTCTCTCTCTAAAATGCTCTCACCTCTCTCCACGACAGTGCTCGTTAACCATTAACGAAGCTCTGAGTTCTAATGGGGAATAAAGACAAAGCTAAACGAGGGAATGGAAATCAAGATGACGATGCGGGAAAATCAGCAGCTCCCCCGTGTCCCACAAAAAATATGACTCAAAGGCAACGAACCAGTACAAACCATGAAAACCTAGATCGAGTTATGCGCAACCTCACGGATGAACTCGAGGATTCAGAAGTAATGACACCAGATGTACAAACAGAAACAGTGCAGCAAATGGAATTAGCAAGGGAAAAAATCAATTCTTGGCTCTCGAAAATGATGGAGACAGCAAAAAATCAATTCTCATCTGAGGATGAGGATGAAGAGACAGAGCTGGCCAAACAGCAAGAAACTGCAAACATAGGTAAGATCTCAGCTTGGGAAAAATTCGACATAACAAAACTGAAAAATGCTGGATTTAAACTGGATTTTATTGCACCTGCTATGCATGAGGGTTAACCGGTTGGGGAAATTAACTTCAGGGACATTGAATCTGAAATTAATTACTGGAACCAAGCGGTTGTTTGCTATGTCATGGGGTCTAGACCACCAATTAATGTGTTTAGTGGATTTCTAAGAAGAATTTGGGCAAAAAGGGGGATGAACAAAATTGCTATGATGAAAAATGGATTAGTTTTGGTTCGTTTTGACTCATTGGAGCAGAGGGATGCTGTAATTCAGGAAGGGGTATATCATTTTGACAACAAACCAATGATAGTCAGGCCATGGTCTAAAAATGTGGACTATGCCCATGAGGAACTGACTTCGGTTCCTATATGGGTAAAATTCCCTGCAAGCCTTGTTGGAAGACCAATGATGGCAGATAGGAACACAGAACTCAAAGTAGGGATTCACTATGCCAGAGTGCTAATTGAAGTAGAAATTGGAGGGGTATACCCTGATAAGGTACACTTCAGGAATGAGAAGGGGAATACTGCTGAGCAGGAGGTTGAATATGACTCGAAACCTGTTATATGCAGTCACTGCAAACAGCATGGGCATAGTGAACCTGAATGCAGAAAAAAGATTGCTGCTGCAGCACCTGTGGTCCAACCAGTGCCTGTGCAGAATCGACCAACACAACAAGCAAACCCTAGGACCCAGCAATGGCAGAATGCAGGAAGAGGAAGAGGCAGAATGTGGAATGCAGGGAGAGGTATGAGAGCAAGAAGAGGGAATTACAGACAATTGCAGCAACAACCCCAGACACAGAATTCTTTCGATTTACTGCAAAATGAAGAAGTGCAGGAAGGGCAAAAGGCACAAGGGGAAGCAGCAGAACCAGAAACACAGGAGGAGTTGCAAACAGGTGTGGTGCTACCACATGGTAAGTCTGCTATCTTGACTAATAGTCATGGATAGGATCCTTATATGGAATGTGAGAGGCCTAAATGGCCCTAATAAACAGAAAGATGTGAGTCTTCTCTGCAAAAAGAACAATTGTGGCTTGGTAGCTTTTTTTAGTAACTAAAATAAGGCTAGTTATTGTGGAAAAATGCAAGGAAAATTTAATGCCAGGGTGGGAATCATTCAGCAACCATAATAATCATAGATTGGGCAGAATCTGGTCCATGTTGATGTGATTTTGCTTCTGTGCAAATGATTACCTGTAAAGTTGTTAATATTGTGAAGAAAAAGGAACTTGTAATGAGTTTTATGTATGGGCTAAATGAAAAGGATGAAAGGAAGAATTTGTGGAAGGAGCTCACTGATTTTGCACATAATTGCAATACTCCCTGGAGTTGGGGGGATTCCAACAATGTGCTATTACCTGGAAACAGACAAGGAGGAGCTCCAGATACATTTTCTGAAAATACTAGGCTTTAAAGACTGCATTGAAGACTGTTTACTACAGAACTGAGCTGGTCTGGGTGTTAATACACTTGGAAATGGAGATGCAGGAACCTGCAGTGTTTTGAGGGGGGCAGAAGCCACTGTCACAAGTTGTACAGCAGAATCAGCTGGCAATTAGAATCAGAATTCAGCAGTGCAGTAGGAAGAGGAAGATAAACAGCAAGCATAAGAGATGGATAAGGAATCAGTGAAATTCATCTAAATGTGTTTTTGTAGGTGATCACATTCGTCCAACATTTATACCCACATCGTAACCGTAAGCCATCGTCGACCTCGACAACACCCGAGGGGACGCGACATGACACAACTCGGCGCCTAGTAGGCACTTCATGTCGCGTCACGTCGCGTCCGTCTCCAGCGCCGCCTCTGTCTCCGGCATAGGGGGCCAGTGCTTGAGCTTAGGTGTCTTGAGTGTACGCTATGATGACGCACGACTTGACACTACTTTGCGCCTGGTAGGCGCTTCATGTCGCGTCACTTGTCTTCCTTCACCCACAAGCACTCTCTCAAGCAACTACCCCCTAAAGAGGCTTATAAGGGTTAGTGGTTCTGACAGGAGGAGACATGCACAGTGCATAACTTTCATACTGGGGTTTTTGAGAGTTTGGATAATTATTTTCCAAAAGTTTCACCTCAAACTTTTCAAGTATATTATTAAGTCACGGAAAAACATTTTTTTTCTAAATTTTCCACAAGGTAGCTATTTAATTTAATTTTTTATTTAAAAATAGGATGAAAAATAGGAAATAAATAGAAATAATATCAGAACAATTACAAATCACTTCAAAAAAATTGGGAAATAATTTTGAGACCTCACTTTAATTTTGGAAATAATTTTGAGACCTCACTCCTCACTCTTGGGGGTGGGAAATTCCGGCCCTCACTCATGGTTTTTGTGTTCCGGCCCATACTTTGGCATCCCAAAAAAAACGCAAATACACGCCTATCATGGACCAGATAACAAACCCTGAGGGCTTCCCATATCCCTTAGGGATCTCTTGTGTGATATGGTGTGAAAATATACACCTACGGTCCGGAGCCGCTCGAAAGGCAAAAAAACGTGGATATCCTTTGATTTTCGGCTTCTCGGGGCCCAGGTGTCATTTTTGCCCAAACATCTCTATGGGGTCTATCATGACCCTAGAGGACCCAAGGCGCTCCGGAAGGGTCATCCTTATCCCCGAACTCCCATAACACCCATGACGCCGGTATTCCAACCCTTACATTGGCATCACGTAAAACCACCCTTACAAGCCTATCAGGGACCCAGTAACCGACCCTGGGGGCCTCCCATGTCCCCTATGGGTCTCCCGTGCAATATGGGGCTAAAATATTAACGTCGAAAAGTTTGCGTCCGGACGCCCAGAACACGTCCCCTAGAGTATTCCCGGGGCCCTATTGCTGTTTTCGCCCGAAATTTTGTCGAGGGCTTTATTATGGCCCTAGGAGATCCCCGTTTCCCCGGGAGGGTCAACTTGATTCCCGAACTCAGATACCACACATGACGCCCGTTTTCGGGCCCTAACATTGGCATCGTACTCTCTAAAATGCTCTCTCCTCTCTCCTCGACAGCGCCTGTTAGCCATTAACAAGCACTGAGTTCAAATGGGGAAGAACGGGAAAGCAAAAAAAGGGAAACCTGATGCGAAAAGAAATGGGATTCAAGACGGGGATGAGGGAAACTCAGAAGCTCCACCTTGTCCCACAAAAAACCTGTCTCAAACACAAAGAACAAGCGGAAACCTTGAAAACCTAGGTCTTCTTATGCGGAATTTAGCAGACGAAATGGAGGATCCAGATGTGATGACACCTGATGCGCAAACAAAAACAATGAAAACAATGGAATTAGCGCAGGAAAAAATTGATTCCTGGCTGTCTAACATGAAGGAGAAAGCACGAACCCAGTTCGCGTCTGAAGATGAGGATGAAGAGCTTGAACAACCAAACCAACAGGAATTCACAACTGCAGGTAACAACTCAGCTTGGGAAAAATTTGACATTTCCAAATTAAAGAATGCGGGATTTAAATTAGATTTCATTGCTCCTAAATTGCATGAAGGGAAACCGGTGGGTGAAATTAATTTTAGCGACATTGAAACTGAAATAAACTACTGGAATCAAGCTGTTGTGTGCTATGTCATGGGTGCTAGACCACCAATTACTGTTTTTAGCGAATTTCTAAGACGAATTTGGGCTAAAAAAGGGATGAATAAGATTGCCATGATGAACAATGGCCTGGTACTGGTCAGGTTTGATTCAATGGAGCAGAGGGATAATGTAATTCAGGAAGGAGTGTACCATTTTGACAACAAACCTATGATAGTGAGACCATGGTCTGAAAATGTGGACTATGAACATGAGGAATTAACCTCGGTTCCTATTTGGGTGAAATTCCCAGGTCTAAGTGTGAAGTATTGGAATGCAACGGGGCTAAGCAAAATTGCAAGCCTTGTTGGTAGACCAATGATGGCAGATAGGAATACTGAACTTAAGGTAGGAATTCATTATGCCCGGGTTTTAATTGAAGTGAAAATTGGATATGTCTACCCGGAAAAGGTAAATTTCAAGAATGAGAGGGGAACATTGTGGAGCAGGAAGTTGAGTATGATTGGAAACCAATCATCTACAACCATTGCAAGAAGCATGGACATGGTGAACAGGAATGCAGGAAAAAGACTAGAAATGCAGTTCCTGTGGCACAACCTGTTACAGGGCAAAACAGGCCACCAGTTCAAGCAAATCCCAGAAACCAGCTATGGCAAAATGCAGGAAGAGGGAGAGGAAGAGCAGGCAATGCAGGGGGGGCAGAAGAGCAGGAAGAGGTTTTTACAGACAGGTCCAACTACAGCCTCATACACAGAATACTTTTGCAGTGCTACAAGAAGGAGAAAAAGAAGTACAGCAGGGGGAAAAACAGCCAGAAGAGGCAGCAGAACCAGCAGCACAGGGGGTTATGACACCTGGTATGGTCCCAACACATGGTGAGTCTCCTATCTTGACTGGTAGTCATGGATAGGATTCTTATATGGAATGTGAGAGGCCTAAATGGCCCTAATAAACAGAAAGATGTAAGCCTTTTCTGCAAAAAGAATAACTTTGGATTGGTAGTTTTGTTAGAAACTAAAATTAGACTAGGAAACTTGGAAAAATGCAAACAAAAAAAAAAAAAAAGGTTTCATGCAAGAATGGGAATCATTTAGCAACCATGACTATCATAGATTGGGGAGAATCTGGATTAGATGGCAACCAAATTATTTTCATGTTGTTGTGTTATTTTCTTCTGTGCAAATGGTGATTTGTAAAGTAGTGAATATAAGGGGAAAAAAAAGAAGTGCAATAGATTACATTAAAGTATCAATTTTGTGAAGAAAAAGGAACTTGTGGTGAATCTGTGTATGGGATAATGGAAATGGAGGAAAGGAAGAAACTATGGAAGGAGCTCACTGTTGTTGCACTTCAATGTGCTACAACTGGGAAACAGACAAGAAGGAGCCCTAGACACACATTCTGTAAATACAGACTGCAGTAAAGACTATGTACTACAGAACAGAGCTGGTCTGGGTGTCAATACACTTGAATGAAGTTGCAGGAACCTGCAGGGTGTTGTGTGGGCAGATTGCCACTTTTATTCAACTGGCAATCAGAATCAGAACTTAGCAGTGCAGTAGTAACAGGAAGATTAACCAGCAAGGACCAGAGAATACATCAGGTTTTCAGCAGAGAACCTGCAGTTCTGCAAGGCATGAGAACCTGCACAGAATTCAGGCAGCAGGGAATCAGTAGCAGTTTGCTGAAGCCAGGCCGAGTGAGGAACAAACAGAATCTAGCAGATCAGAAAGGCTAGAAGAAGTTGTAATAATTTAGCTCATTATGTTTTTGTATTCTGCTAAAAAAGGCAGCAGATTTCAAGAAGGAAACAGAAGCAGGTGGCAGAACCTAGGCTGTGAACCAGGCAGCAGGTTCTAGCAGGCAACAGGAACCAGCAGAATGCACAGGAAATCAAAAGGTGTTGAAGCAAGAAAAAAGGAAGAATGAATCAGCTTCTGGAAGATTTGTTGCAGAAACTAGGATGTGAACCAGGCAGCAGGTTCCAGCAGACAACCAGTGACAGGTTGCTGGAGAAAAGCAGAGCAAGGAATGAAACAGGAAAACAGAAGATTTGGAAAGCTAGAAGAATTTGTAATTTCTAGTTTATTATGCTTTTGTACTTTGTTGTAAGTCAGAAAAGATTTTTGTAATTTGTTATGTTTACAGAGATGGTGAATCACTGTCTGTAGTGAGTTGCACCAGATTGAAGGGTTGTAAGGAAGTAAAAGGGATGCAGGAAAAAAAGGGACCCTACCTAGTAGGTGGCCTTGGATTCGCATTGCCTTAGGCCTGTAATCTTGTTACATTACAGTGAGCAATAATTCATTTCTGACTTGCACCAAAAAAAAAAACATTGGCATCGCTGGTGTGAATGAGGAAAGTAAAAAAGAACTGTTAGCAATATCTGGGTTCAGGGAGGGCACACTACCTATGAAGTATCTAGGAGTTCCACTTTCCCCTTCAAAATGGAGTAAAATTGACTGTGAGTGCTTGGTTGATTAAATGACAAGAAAATTGCAGATTTGGGCTTCTAGGAATCTCTCATATGCAGGAAGAGCTCAACTTATAAATTCTGTGTTGTTTTCTATACATGTGTACTGGTCTAGCATATTTATACTACCTGCAAGGGTACTTAAAAGGGTAGAACAAAAATGCAGAGATTTCCTATGGGGATCCACTGATCAAAAGCAGAAAACCAGTCTGGTGGCTTGGGATATGGTGTGCAGACCTAGGAAAAATGGGGGCTTAAACATAAAAAACTGCAAATGGTTTAATATTGCCCTAAATGGGAAACATATCTGGGATTTAGCCACAAAAAAAGATACCTTGTGGGTAAAATGGATTAATGGAATATATCTGAAAGGTACCAACTTCTGGAACTATGCACCAGTCTGGCGTGCCAGTTGGTACTGGAATAAACTCAACAAAATCAAACGATATTTCCAGGAACACTATACAATTAGAGGGGTCTGGAAAGGAGATGTTGATGGATGCTATACAGCTGCAAGGGGTTACAACACTCTGATGGGAGCTATGCCAAAGTATAGACATGCCAATTTGATTTGGGGAAGGGTAACCATGCCAAGACATAGCTTCTGTTTATGGCTAGCTCAGCAGGGAAGACTACTAACTAAGGACAGATTGCAGAAAATGGGTTTTTTGAATGGGGATGCTGTTTGCAATCTGTGTAAAGCTAAGCCAGAAGACCATAATCACCTTTTCTTCAGCTGCAGTGTGGCAACAGGTGTATTAGATCAACTGAGATGATGGTTGCAGATTACACCAAGAGCAAAAACAATTCAGGGCATGCTGAACTGGATAACTAGGCAGAAATGTTCAATTTTCAGGAAAGAAGTGTATGCAGCAGGGCTTGCAGCAGCTGTATACTGGGTATGGAGAGGTAGGAATATCAAGCACTTTGTGGGAAACAGTCTATCTATATCACAGACCATGCAGCAGATACAGCAATCAGTGAGGACCAGAATGCAGCAATGCAGCAGGTTGAGAAAGATCAACAGCAGGGATAAAAAATGGGTAGAGAGATTTTAAGCTGATCTGTGTACCACAGCAGACCCAGCAGATAGGCAGGACCAGACTCCAGGAGAGGTTTTTGCAGGAAAAAACAGAAGAAATGCAGGACTCCAGTACCTGTACAGGGAGCTAGACAGTAGAGTGATGTGGATCAGCTTGATTGGGCACAACAGGTAGATGAAGCAAGAAAGAAGGAGGAATGAATCAGCTCCTGGAAGTTTTTGTTGTAATATTTTTAGATATATATGTTTTTGTATTTTGGTGTAAGTCAGAAATAATTTTTGCAAATTGTAATGTTTTCAGAGATGGTGAGAAACAATTTTTGAAAATTGTAATGTTTACAGAGAGGGTGAACCACTGTGTGTAGTGAGTTGCACCAGATTGAAGGGATGTAAGGTAGTAGAGGGGTGTAGCAAAAAGGAACCCTACCTAGTAGGTGGCCTTGGATCTGCATTGCCTAAGGACTGTAATCTTGTTACATTACAGAGAGCAATAATACAATTTCTGACTTGCACCAAAAAAAAAAACATTGGCATCGCGTAAACCCGCCCTTCCAAGCCTATCAGGACCCAATAATCGACCCTAGGGGCCTCCCATTTCCCCTAGGGGTCTCTCGTGCGATATGGGGCGAAAATATTAACGTCGAAAAGTTTGCGTACGGAGGCCCAAAACACGTCCTCTAGAGCATTCCCGGGGCCCAATGGTCGTTTTCGCCCGAAATTTTTTCGGGGGCTCTACTATGGCCCTAGGGGACGCCCGGTGCCCCGGGAGCGTCAACTTGATTCCCGAACTCAGATATCACACATGTCGCCCGTTTTCGGGCCCTTACATTGGCATCGCGTAAAATCGCCCTTACAAGCCTATTAGGGACCCAATAACCATTCCTAGAGGCTTCCCATGTCCTTTAGGGGTCTCCCGTGCGATATGGGGTGAAAATATTTACGTCGAAAAGTTTGCGTCCGGAGGCCCAAAACACGTCCCCTAGAGCATTCCCGGGGCCCAGTTGCCGTTTCGCTCGAAAAATTTTCGGGGTCTCTATTATAGCCCTAGGGTACCCCCGGTGCCCCGGGAGGTGCACTTTGATTCCTGAACTCAGATATCACCCATGTCGCCCGTTTTCGGGCCCTAACATTGCATCGCGTAGACAGAAAGTCACGGCCATCTGTTTTTAGCTGCAGTATTTCAACAGAGATAATGAAACAGGTACAGACATGGCTGCATATTTCTGCAAGAGGAAGCACAATTCAGGGGCTACTAAACTGGATGAGTAGACAGAAATGCTCGAGATTTAGAAAGGAAGTGTATGCAGCTGGAATAGCAGCAACTGCATACTGGATTTGGAGAGCCAGAAATCTGATATGCTTTGAAAAGAGCAGTCTACCAGCAACACAGATTATGCAACAGATACAACAAGCAATCAGAGTCAGAATCCAACAGTGCAGCAGCAATAGGAAGCTAAAAAGCAAGGATAAAAGATGGATAAGGCAACTGTGAGCCTGAATCAGGAAAATGGAAGAAATACAGAAGCACTGCACACAGGAGAGCAGCTTACAGCAGGCTGCAGCAGAGACTTCAGGAAGGAACCAGTAGCAGACTGCAGAAGATAGGCTGCAATCCAGGTAGAAGAATCCAGCAGGAAAAAAGGACAGCAGGCTCCAGGAAGGATACAGAAGCAGATTTATACAGAGAGAATCTGACGCAGAACAAATGCAAGGAATAGGCAGCAGTGCAGGAACTCAGGCAGCAGGTTTCAGCAGGTAATCAGCAACAGGTTGAAGAAGCAAGGCAGAATGAAAAAATATAACAGATCCAAGCAGAGTTGAAAAGCTAGAAGGAATTGTAATATCTTTAGCTATTTATGTTTTTGTATTTTGATGTAAGTCAGAAATAATTTTTGCAAATTGTAATGTTTACAGAGATGGTGAGGAAGAATTTTTGCAAAGTGTAATGTTTACAGAGATGGTGAACCACTGCCTGTAGTGAGTTGCACCAGATTGAAGGGTTGTAAGGTATTAGAGGGATGCAGCAAAAAGGAACCCTACCTAGTAGGTGGCCTTGGATCTGCATTGCCTAAGGACTGTAATCTTGTTACATTACAGAGAGCAATAATACAATTTCTGACTTGCACCAAAAAAAACATTGCATCGCGTTTTTCTCTCTCTAAAATGCTCTCCCCTTTCTTCTCCACAGAGTTCGTTAAACTCCATTAACAACCCTGAGTTCGATGGGGAAGAAAGAGAAATCAAAGCGAGGGAATGGAAACGATGATGAGGGTGCGGAGAAATCGACAGCTCCACCTTGTCCCACGAAGAATGTGACACAAAGAAAACGTTCGAGCGCAACTCATGAAAACCTAGGTCGAGTTATGAGAAATTTATCGGATGAATTGGAGGACACAGACATCATGACACCGGAAGTGCATACTAAAACTGTGCAGCAAATGAAATTAGCGCAAGAAAATATAAATTCTTGGTTGTCGAAGATGAAGGAAAGGGCGAGCAATCAAGCCTCCGATGAAGAATAGGTCGAAACTGCACCACAAAAAAACAACAACAATTTGCAGATTCAGGTAAAACATCTGCTTGGGAAAAATTTGACATTACAAAACTCAAAAATGCTGGATTTAAATTAGATTTTATAGCACCAGTAATGCTCGATGGAAAACCTGTAGGAGAAATAAACCTCAAGGACATACAATCTGAAATTAATTATTGGAATCAATCTGTTGACTGCTATGTTATGGGGTCAAGACCACCTATCAATGTGCTTAGTGGATTCCTTAGGAGAATTTGGTCGAAGAGGGGAATGAATAAAATAGCTATGATGAAAAATGGGCTAGTTATTGTTCGATTTGATTCAATGGAACAGAGAGATGCTGTGCTAGAGGAAGGGGTTTATCACTTTGATAATAACCCAATGATTGTGAGACCTTGGTCTGAAAATATAGACTATGCTCATGAGGAGCTCACATCTGTTCCTATTTGGGTTAAATGTGGTTTGGTGGCTTTTCTTGAAACAAAAATTAGATTAGATAATTTGGAAAAATGCAAAAAATCCTTCATGCCAGAATGGGAATCCTTTAGTAACCATAATGAACATAGACTTGGCAGAATTTGGATTAGATGGTTGCCTGAATATTTCCATGTTGAAATTATTTTATCCTCTGTGCAAATGGTCATATGTAAAGTGAAAAATATGGAGAGGAAAAAGGATTTTGTGGTGTGTTTTGTATATGGAATGAATGAAAAAGAAGAGAGGAAGCAACTGTGGAAGGATATTAATGATTTTACTACTGTCTGCAACAAACCATGGATTGTTGGGGGAGACTTCAACAATGTCCTGCTACCTGGGAACAGACAAGGTGGCCTGCCAGTAACTCTTGCTGAAATACAGGATTTCAAAGCCTGTATTGACAGCAGTTTCCTCACTGAAATGAGGTGGTCTGGGTGCCAATTTACCTGGAATAATAGGCATGGGGGGGGGGGGAAGAGTATACTCTACGATAGACTGGGCCTTTGTAAACAGCTTGTGGGTACAGGAGTTTGACCAATGCACTCTACAGTTCATGCCAGAGGATGTATCTGATCATACCCCTATCTGCATTACTCTTCACAAAAACATAACTATAAATAAATCCCCCTTTAAATTCTTCAATATGTGGTGCCTTCACTCTGAATTCCTAGCCTTGGTGCAGCAAGCATGGAATTGTAGAACAAAAGGCACAAAAATGTTTAGGGTTTACCAAAAACTGAAAAGTGTAAAACATGCCCTGAAAAAGCTTAACAGAACTGAATTCAGTGATATTTTAGCCCAGGCTGATATTGCAAGATCAGTAATGAATCAAGCCCAAGCAGAAGCAAACAAAGAGCCGTTGAATGAGAAATTGCAGAAGGGAGAAATAAAGGCTAGGAGTAGGTTCAATGAACTGAATATGGCAGCTGAGATCTTCCTACAACAAAAGAGTAAGGCTAAATGGGTGCAATTGGGAGATGGAAATAATCAGTTTTTCCATGCAATTATGAAACAGAGAAGGCAACAAAACAGACTACACTCCATAAAGACACAAGAGGGTATCTTACTGGAGGACAATGACCAGATTATTGAAGAATTTGTGGGGTTTTACAGGAGTATGTTGGGGATATCAGACTCTAGAGGTACTTCAGCAGAGGAGAGTTTCTTTTCAGCAGGAAATAAACTTAATATGCAACAACAACTTACCATCATGGCACCAGTGACTGCTGAGGAACTACAGAGAGCTATGTTTGACATTGACAGCAATAAAAGCCCAGGCCCTGATGGCTTTGGCTCAGGTTTTTTCAAAGAAGCATGGAGCATTGTGGGGGAAGAAGTGACCAGTGCAATTATAGATTTTTTTGAGACCTCTAAAATGCTTAAAGAAGTAAATGCAACTAACCTTTGTCTTGTGCAGAAAATAGAAAACCCAGAAAAGGCTTCTGATTTCAGACCTATAGCATGCTGCAACACCATATACAAATGCATCTCCAAGATCCTCTGTGGGAGATTGGCAACAGTGCTACCTAATCTCATCTCTGTAAACTAGGGTGCTTTTGTGGCACAGAGGTCAATTGTACACAACATCATGATATGTCAGGACCTAATCAAGCACTACAATAGGAAGCAATCCTCACCTAAATGCTTGATGAAGAAAGACCTTAGAAAAGCATATGACACAATCCACTGGAGATTTATCAAAGAGATGCTGCAAGGGTATGGGTTCCCAGTCAAGTTCATGGGCTGGATACTTGAATGTATACAAACTGCAAGTTTGAGCATCAACATAAATGGAGGGAAGCATGGATATTTTCTTGCTAAACGAGGCATCAGGCAGGGGGGCCCAGTATCTCCATTGATTTTTGTGCTGGTCATGGAATACCTCTCAAGAATTCTGAAAATAGCATGCATGGATAAAAGCTTCAGTTGGCACCCAATGTGCAAGGAACTTGGACTGAGTCACTTGTGCTTTGCTGATGACTTGATGTGTTTCTGCAAAGCATCCCCTGAATCTGTAAGTATAATGATGAATTGCATTAACTACTTTGCACAAGCTACTGGCCTGTATGCTAACAAGGAGAAATCCAACCTGTACATAGCTGCTGTGAATGAGGAAAGTAAAAAAGACTGTTAGCAATATCTGGGTTCAGGGAGGGCACACTACCTATGAAGTATCTAGGAGTTCCACTTTCCCCTTCAAAATGGAGTAAAATTGACTGTGAGTGCTTGGTTGATAAAATGACAAGAAAATTGCAGATTTGGGCTTCTAGCAATCTCTCATATGTAGGAAGAGCTCAACTTATAAATTTTGTGTTGTTTTCTATACATGTGTACTGGTCTAGTATATTTATACTACCTGCAGGGGTACTTAAAAGGGTAGAACAAAAATGCAGAGATTTCCTATGGGGATCCACTGATCAAAAGCAGAAAACCAGTCTGGTGGCTTGGGATATGGTGTGCAGACCTTGGGATTTTGCAAATTGTAATGTTTTCAGAGATGGTGAGAAACAATTTTTGAAAATTGTAATGTTTACAGAGAGGGTGAACCAGTGTCTGTAGTGAGTTGCACCAGATTGAAGGGATGTAAGGTAGTAGAGGGGTGTAGCAAAAAGAAACCCTACCTAGTAGGTGGCCTTGGATCTGCATTGCCTAAGGACTGTAATCTTGTTACATTACAGAGAGCAATAATACAATTTCTGACTTGAAACAACAAAAAACATTGGCATCGCTACTTGAGTGCATCCAAACTGCAAGCTTCAGCATCAACATGAATGGAGAAGCACATGGATACTTTACTGCAAAATGTGGCATTAGGCAGGGAGATCCAGTCTCACCATTAATCTTTGTGCTGGTAATGGAATTTTTATCAAGAATCCTGAAGATAGCCTGTATGGATAAGAGCTTCAGTTGGCATCCAATGTGCAAAGAACTAACCCTGAGTCACCTATGCTTTGCTGATGACTTGTTGTGCTTCTGTAAAGCTGCACCTGAATCTGTGAGTATCATGATGAATAGCATTAACTATTTTTCACAAGCTACTGGATTGTTTGCAAACAAGGAGAAATCCAATATTTATGTAGCTGGTGTTAATGAACTAGTTAAGAATGAGCTGTTAGAGTTATCTGGGTTCAGGGAGGGCACATTGCCCATGAAATATTTGGGTGTGCCACTATCCCCATCTAAATGGAGCAAATTAGATTGTGAATGCTTGGTGGATAAAATGACAAAGAAATTGCAAATTTGGGCCTCCAGGAACCTCTCATATGCAGCAAGGGCTCAACTAATTAATTCTGTATTATTCTCTATACACGTATACTGGTCAAGCACTTTTGTAATGCCTGCTGGGGTACTGAAGAGTGTAGAGTAAAAATGCAGATTTTTCTTGTGAGGGTTTAATGAACAGAAGCAAAAGACAAGTTTGGTGGCATGGGACATTGTATGCAGACCAAGGAAAAATGGTGGAATAAATGTGAAGAATTGCAAATTGTTCAACATAGCCTTGAATGGGAAGCATATCTGGGATCTAGCCACTAAAAAAGACACACTGTGGGTAAAATGGATTAATGGGGTTTATCTGAAAGGAGCAAATTTCTGGAACTATGTTCCTGTGTGGGGTTCCAGTTGGTACTGGAAAAAGCTCAACAAAATAAAGAGCTATTTCCAGGAACAATACACAGCAAGGGGTGTGTGGAAGGGTGCACCTGATGGGATGTACTCAGCAGCAAGTGGATACAGAGTGTTAATAGGAGACATGCCAAAGTACAGACATGCTGATTTGATTTGGGGGAAGATCTCTATGCCTAGACAAAGTTTCTGCCTGTGGCTGGTTCAAATGGGCAGATTGCTAACTAAAGACAGGATGCAGCAAACACAGTTTAGGGCATGCTCAACTGGATAAGCAGACAAAAGTGTTCAAGATTCAGAAAGGAAGTGTATGCAGCAGGGCTTGCAGCAGCAGTGTACTGGATATGGAGATGCAGGAAAATTCAGCATTTTGAGGGAAGAAGAATACCACTGTCACAGATTATGCAGCAGATTCAGTAGGTAGTCAGAACCAGAATAAAGCAATGCAGCAGCAAAAGAAAGATTAACAGCAAGGACAAGAATTGGATAAAGTTTCTGTAATATGTTATGTTTTATTATGTCTGTGTAGCTACTGTAAGTAGGTAAGCTTGTATTATGAATCAGATATGAGGAGCAACTGTGTGTAGTGTGCTGGTCCAGCAATGTAGGGTCTGTTTGGTTGAAAAGGGCTGTAGATCCTAAGGAACCCTACCTAGTAGGTGGCCTTGTATTTACAGTGCATGTGGGCTGTAATTTTGTTACATTACAGCAAGTAATAATACAAGCTTCTGATTTGCACCAAAAAAAAACATTGGCATCGCGTAAAATCGCCCTTACAAGCCTATAAGAGACCCAATAACCGACCCTAGGGGCCTCCCATGTCCCCTACGGGTCTCCCGTGCGATATGGGGCGAAAATATTAACGTCGAAAAGATTGCGTACGGAGGCCCAAAACACGTCCCCTAGAGCATTCCCAAGGCCCAGTTGCCGTTTTCGCCCGAAATTTTTTCGGGGGCTCTACTATGGCCCTAGGGGACTCCCGTTCCCCCTGGAGGGTCAACTTGATTCCCGAACTCAGATATCACACATGTCGCCCGTTTTCGGGCCCTAACATGTTGCTGGTATTTTTCATTTTTTCGCCCGTTTCTCTCTCTAAAATGCTCTCCCCCTTTCTTCTCCACAGAGTTCGTTAAACTCCATTAACAACCCTGAGTTCGATGGGGAAGAAAGAGAAATCCAAGCGAGGGAATGGAAACGATGATGAGGGTGCGAAGAAATCGACAGCTCCACCTTGTCCCACAAAGAATGTGACACAAAGAAAACGATCGAGCGCAACTCATGAAAACCTAGGTCGAGTTATGAGAAATCTTACGGATGAATTGGAGGACCCAGACATCATGACACCGGAAGTGCATACTGAAACTATGCAGCAAATTGAATTAGCGCAAGAAAAAATTAATTCTTGGATGTCGAAGATGAAGGAAAGGGCCAGCAATCAAGCCTCCGATGAAGAGCAGGTCGAAACTGTACCACAAGAAAAACAGCAACAATTTGCAGATTCAGGTAAAACATCTGCTTGGGAAAAATTTGACATTACAAAACTCAAAAATGCTGGATTTAAATTAGATTTTATAGCACCCGTAATGCTCGATGGAAAACCTGTAGGAGAAATAAACCTGAAGGACATAGAATCTGAAATTAATTATTGGAATCAATCTGTTGTTTGCTATGTTATGGGGTCAAGACCACCTATCAGTGTGCTTAGTGGATTCCTTAGGAGAATTTGGTCGAAGAGGGGAATGAATAAAATAGCTATGATGAAAAATGGACTAGTTATTGTGCGATTCGATTCAATGGAACAAAGAGATGCAGTGCTAGAGGAAGGGGTTTATCATTTTGACAACAAACCAATGATTGTGAGACCTTGGTCTGAGAATATAGACTATGCTCATGAGGAGCTAACATCTGTTCCTATTTGGGCCAAATTCCCGGGTCTGAGTGTCAAATATTGGAATGCAGTAGGGCTGAGTAAAATGGCAAGCTTGGTAGGCAGACCAATGATGGCTGACAGAAACACTGAACTGAAAGTAGGGATCCAGTATGCCAGAGTGTTGATTGAAGTGGAGATAGGGGGGAAATATCCAGATAAGGTACACTACAAGAATGAAAGAGGGAACATAGTGGAACAAGAAGTCGAGTATGACTGGAAACCTGTACTGTGCAACCACTGCAAACAACATGGACACAGTGAGACTGAATGCAGGAAAAAGAAAGCAATACAGGAGCCTATGACACAGACAATACCTGTACAACAAATACCTGCACAGCAAGCAAAGCCAAGAACACAGCAATGGCAGAATGCAAGGAGAGGCAGAGGCAGGATGGGCAATGCAGGGAGAGGGGCAAGGGCTGGAAGAGGTGTCTATAGACAAGTCCAACAGACCAACAATGCAACAACCCAATTACAGAACCCCTTTGATATACTGCAAGAAGTAGATGGGGAACAAGAGGGAAGACAGGTACAAGGGCAAGTAACAGAGCCAGGAATGCAGGAAGAACAACCATCAGAGGAAGAGCCAGAACATGGTAAGACTCCTATCTTGACTAATAGTCATGGATAGGTTGCTTATTTGGAATGTTAGAGGCCTGAATGGCCCAAACAAGCAGAGGGATGTGGCCCTCTACTGTAAAAAAAATAAATGTGGATTGGTGGCATTTCTTGAAACAAAAATTAGATTAATTAATATGGAAAAATGCAAATATAGTTTCATGCCAGAATGGGAATCTTTTAGCAACCACAATGAACACAGACATGGTAGAATATGGATTAGGTGGTTACCTAATTATTTTCATGTTGATATTATTTTTTCCTCTGTGCAAATGGTGATTTGTAATGTGAGAAACAAGGAGGGGAAAAAGGATTTTGTGGTGAGTTTTGTATATGGAATGAATGAGAAAGAAGATAGGAAGCAATTGTGGAAGGACATTAATGATTTTGCAACTATCTGCAACAAACCATGGATTGTTGGGGGGGATTTCAACAATGTTTTGCTACCTGGGAACAGACAAGGTGGTTCGCCAGTTACCTTTGCTGAAATCCAGGATTTTAAATCCTGTATGGATAGTTGTTTCCTCACTGAAATGAGCTGGTCTGGGTGCCCATTCACCTGGAACAATAGGCAGGAAGGGAGGGAAAGAGTATACTCTAAGATAGATTGGGTTTTTGTCAATAGTTTATGGATGCAGGAGTTTGACCAGTGCACCCTACAGTTCATGTCAGAGGATGTATCTGATCATTCCCCTATCTACATAAATCTGCACAAAAACCAAATTATAAATAAAACCCCCTTTAAATTCTTTAATATGTGGTGCCTCCACTCTGAATTCCTAGCCTTGGTGCAGCAAGCATGGAATTGTAGAACACATGGTACTAAAATGTTTAGGGTTTACCAAAAACTGAAAAAATGTGAAACAGGCCTTGAAAAAGCTTAACAGAGCTGAATTTAGTGATATTTTAGTACAGACTGATATTGCTAGATCAGTGATGAATCGAGCACAGGAAGATGCAAGCAAAGAGCCACTGAATGAGCTCTTGCAGAAGGGAGAAATTCAGGCTAGGAAAAGGTTCAATGACCTAAACCTGGCAGCTGAGACATTCCTTCAACAAAAGAGCAAGGCTAGATGGGTGCAACTGGGAGATGGAAACAATCAGTTTTTCCATGCAATTATGAAACAGAGAAGGCAACAAAACAGATTGCACTCCATCAAGACACAAGAGGGCATCTTATTGGAGGATAAAGATTTGATTATTGAAGAATTTGTGGGGTTTTACAGGAAGATGCTGGGGGTATCAGGCACCAGAGGCACTACAGCAGAGGAGAGTTTCTTTACAGCAGGGAAGAAATTAAATATGCAACAACAGATGAGCATTAGTGATCAGTGACTGCTGAGGAAGTACAGAGAGCTATGTTTGACATTGATAAGAATAAAAGCCCAGGCCCTGATGGCTTTGGCTCAGGCTTCTTCAAGGAAGCATGGAGTATTGTCGGGGAAGAAGTGTCCAATGCAATTATAGATTTTTTTGAATCCTCTAAAATGCTGAAAGAGGTGAATGCAACTAACCTTTGTCTTGTGCAGAAAATAGGGAACCCTGAAAAAGCCTCTGATATTAGACCTATAGCATGTTGCAACACCATATACAAATGCATTTCAAAGATCCTATGTGGGAGATTGGCAACAGTGCTACCTGACCTCATCTCTGTGAACCAGGGTGCCTTTGTGGCACAGAGGTCAATTGTGCACAACATCATGATATGTCAGGACCTAATCAAGCACTACAACAGGAAGCAATCCTCACCTAGATGCTTGATGAAGATAGACCTGAGGAAAGCTTATGATACAATCCACTGGAGTTTTATCAAGGTGATGCTGCAAGGGTATGGATTCCCAATTAAGTTCATTGGATGGATACTTGAATGTATACAAACTGCAAGTTTCAGCATCAACATAAATGGAGGGGTACATGGATTCTTTCTTGCTAAACGTGGCATCAGACAAGGAGATCCAGTATCCCCATTGATATTTGTGCTGGTCATGGAGTATTTCTCAAGGATTCTGAAAATAGCATGTAGGGACAAAAGCTTCGGCTGGCACCCCATGTGCAAGGAACTAGCTTTGAGTCACTTGTGCTTTGCTGATGATTTGATGTGTTTCTGCAAAGCAGGCCCTGAATCTGTAAGTATTATGATGAATTGCATAAACTACTTTGCACAAGCTACTGGTCTGTATGCTAATAAGGAGAAATCTAACCTTTACATAGCTGGTGTGGATGAGGAAACAAAAAGAGAATTGTTAGCATTATCTGGGTTTAGGGAGGGTACATTACCTATGAAGTATTTGGGAGTCCCACTTTCACCATCTAAATGGAGCAAAATTGACTGTGAGTGCTTGGTTGATAAAATGACCAAAAAATTACAGATATGGGCCTCTAGGAATCTATCATATGCAGGAAGAGCTCAACTCATAAATTCTGTGCTTTTCTCTATACATGTGTACTGGTCTAGCATTTTCATAATGCCTGCAGGGGTACTTAAAAATGTAGAACAAAAATGCAGATATTTCTTATGGGGTTCCACTGAGCAGAAGCATAAAACCAACCTGGTGGCATGGGATATAGTATGCAGACCTAGGAAAAATGGGGGCATAAACATAAAAAATTGCAAATGGTTTAATTTGGCTCTGAATGGAAAACATATCTAGGATTTAGCCACAAAAAAAGATACCTTGTGGGTAAAGTGGATAAATGGGATATATCTGAAAGGCACCAATCTCTGGGACTATGCACCAATGTGGGGTGCCAGCTGGTACTGGACCAAACTCAACAAAAGCAAGAGCTATTTCCAGGAGCATTACACATCCAGAGGGGTCTGGAAAAGAGATGCAGATGGTTGTTATACAGCTGCAAGGGGATATAGCACTTTGATGGGAGATATGCCTAAATATAGACATGCCAATCTGATTTGGGGAAGAGTAACAATGCCAAGACACAGCTTCTGCCTATGGTTGGCTCAACAGGGGAGATTGTTAACTAAGGACAGATTGTAGAAAATGGGCTTCCTGAATGGAGATGATGTATGCAACCTGTGCAAAGCAAAGCCAGAAGATCATAATCACCTTTTCTTCACATGTAATATAGCTGCAGGTGTTTTAGAGCAAGTGAGAAGCTGGTTACAGATTACATCAAGAACAAACACAATTCAGAGCTTGCTGAACTGGATAAGTAGGCAGAAATGCTCAAATTTCAGGAAGGAAGTGTATGCAGCTGGGATAGCAGCAGCAGTATACTGGCTGTGGAGAAGCAGGAACATTAAACATTTTGTGGGAAGCACTCTTACTGAGATGCAGACCATGCAGCAGATCCTACAACCAGTGAGGGTCAGAATACAACAGTGCAGCAGACTGAGAAAAATCAACAGCAAGGACAAAAAATGGCTAGAAAGAATTTAATTGCTCTTGCACCACAGAAGACTCAGGTAGAAAGACAGAACTGCACCAGATGAGCAACCAGCTGAGACAGCAGGACATCAGTACCTGTATAGAAATCAAGACAATGGATAGCAGGAGGAAGACAGCAAACTGTGATTGCAGGAAAAAAAGGGAAGATATATCAGCTCAGGAAGAATGCCCCAGCAGAGGACATTGAGGAAAGGGCTCCAGGAAGGATACAGAAACAGATTGTTACAGAGAGACTCTGAATCAGAACTGCAGCTGTGCAGGAATTCAGGCAGCAGTTTTCAGCAGTAATGCAGCAGGATGAGAAAGATCAACAGCAGGGATAAAAAATGGTTAGAGAGATTTTAAGCTGATCTGTGTACCACAGCACACCCAGCAGATAGGCAGGACCAGACTCCAGGAGAGGTTTTTGCAGGAAAAAACAGAAGGAATGCAGGACTCCAGTACCTGTACAGGGAGCTAGACAGTAGAGTGATGTGGATCAGCTTGAGTGGGCACAGCAGGTAGATGAAGCAAGAAAGAAGGAGGAATGAATCAGCTCCTGGAAGTTTTTGTTGTAATATTTTTAGATATATATGTTTTTGTATTTTGCTGTAAGTTAGAAATAATTTTTGCAAATTGTAATGTTTACAGAGATGGTGAGAAACAATTTTTGCAAATTGTAATGTTTACAGAGCGGGTGAACTACTGTCTGTAGTGAGTTGCACCAGATTGAAGGGATGTAAGGTAGTAGAGGGATGTAGAAAAAAGGAACCCTACCTAGTAGGTGGCCTTGGATCTGCATTGCCTAAGGACTGTAATCTTGTGACATTACAGAGAGCAATAATACAATTTCTGACTTGCACCAAAAAAAAACATGTTGCTGGTGTTAGTGAAGAACTGAAAAGTGAGTTGTTAGGTTTATCAGGGTTCAGGGAGGGTATATTACCCATGAAATACCTAGGAGTTCCACTATCTCCATCTAAATGGAGCAAAATTGATTGTGAATGTTTAGTGGACAGAATGACAAAGAAGCTTCAGATATGGGCATCCAGGAACCTATCATATGCAGGAAGGGCCCAACTTATCAACTCAGTGTTATTCTCCGTTCATGTATACTGGTCTAGCATTTTTATAATGCCTGCTGGTGTACTCAAGAGTGTAGAGCAGAAGTGTAGACTATTCCTGTGGGGTTCAACTGACCAAAAACAGAAGACAAACCTGGTGGCATGGGATGTGGTATGCAGACCAAGGAAAAATGGGGGAATAAATATTAAAAATTGCAAATGGTTCAATTTTGCCTTAAATGGGAAGCATATTTGGGATTTAGCCACAAAAAAAGATACTTTGTGGGTTAAATGGATTAATGGGGTTTATTTAAAGGGAGTTAGCCTCTGGAATTATGCTCCAGTATGGGGTGCCAGCTGGTACTGGAATAAGCTTAACAAACTCAAAAGCTATTTCCAGGACCATTATTCAGCAAGAGGAGTATGGAAGGTTTCAAAGGATGGGATATACTCTGTGGCCAGTGGCTATAGTGTACTTACAGGCACTATGCCAAAATCCAGATATGCCAACCTGATTTGGGGGAAAATAGCCATGCCTAGACAGAACTTTTGTTTATGGTTGGCACAACAGGGGAGATTGTTAACAAAGGAAAGGATGCCTGAGGATGGGATTCCTGAATGGAGACACCATGTGCAACCTGTGCAAAGAAAAAACAGAGGACCATCACCACTTGTTTTTCAAATGCAAAGTAACTGCAGGGATCCTAGACCAGCTGAGAGGATGGCTACAAATGAAAGCAAGAGCAAACTCGATCCAGGGAATGCTCAACTGGACAAGCAGACAAAAATGCTCCAGGTTCAGAAAGGAAACATATGCAGCAGGACTTGCAGCAATGGTATATTGGATATGGAGATGCAGGAACATTGTACACTTTGAGGGGAGCAGAATGTCAGGAGAGCAGATCATACAGCAGGTGCAGCAGATGATCAGAATCAGAACTCAACAATGCAGCAAAGAGAGGAAAGTGAGCAACAAGGACAGGAGATGGTTAGGGAATATATAATCTGTGTCCTGTGCTATATGCCATGTTTTGAACCAGGAAAATATGCAGCAGTACCAGCAAGACAGACTGAACAACCTAGCAGTAGGGAAGAGCAGCAGGGATATGGCAGCTTAATTAAGTCCAGGACAGAGATGCTTGTAGCAGGCCTCCAACAGTAGCTACAGAGAAAGAGAGCAGAAGAAGAGAAGAATCAGGATGAAGCAGGAAAAAGGGAGAAGATTTCAAAAGAGAATAGACAGAAGCAGATCTCAACAGAAAAATCAAGAAACCCTGCAAGGCATCAGAACATGATGCAGGAATAGCTAGCAGACTTCAGAAGGGGAGCAGGAGCAGCACCCAGCAGAAAACCAGGGGCAGGAAGCTGGAGAAAAACAGAATAAAAAGAAACAGAAAAACAGAAGCATGGAAACTAGAAGAGAATAACCTGTGCAGAAAAAGGAAAAAGATTCCTGAAGAAAGAGGCAGAAGCAGATAGCATCAGGAACTCAGCACTGAATCAAGCAACTCAGAAAGGTAGCAGAAAAGTGCAGGAAATTACAGCAGAATTTAGCGGGGAAGCTGAAGCTGGGGGACAGGACCCGGGGCTGTGAATAGGACAGCAGGATGTCCTGCAGCGGGTAACCAGCAGGAATTCAGACAGCAGGTTTCAGCAGGTAATCAGCAGCAGGTTGATGAAGCAAGGAAGAATGAGAAATGAAACGGCTCCAAGCAGAGTTGAAAAGCTAGAAGAAGTTGTAATCTTTTTAGCTATTTATGTTTTTGTAGTTTGCTGTAAGTCAGAAATAATTTTTGCAAATTGTAATGTGTACAGAGATGGTGAGAAATAATTTTTGCAAATTGTAATGTTTACAGAGATAGTGAACCACTGCCTGTAGTGAGTTGCACCAGAACGAAGGGTTGTAAGGTAGTAGAGGGATGTAGCAAAAAGGAACCCTACCTAGTAGGTGGCCTTGGATCTGCATTACCTAAGGATTGTAATCTTGTTACATTACAGTGAGCAATAATACAATTTCTGACTTGCACCAAAAAAAAATTATTGGCATCGCGTAAAACCACCCTTACAAGCCTATCAGGGACCCAATAACCGACCCTAGGGGCATCCCATGTCCCGTAGGCGTGTCCCGTGCTATATAGGGCAAAAATATTAACGTCGAAAAGTTTGCGTCCGGAGGTATGAAAGTTCTTTTACTTTTAGGAGTAGATGTCGAGTATGAAAGTTATGCACTCTTGATGTATAATCCTGTCAGAATGAATAAACCTTTTAAGACTCTTTATTGGGAAAGTAGTCCTCCATATCGATGTATTGATGTCAATGCCTGTTGTTGTTAAACTGTGTTGATTGCCTGCATCATCCAACCCCTCTCTCAAACTCCGTCCCTCCCTCACTCTCTTGTGTCCACGGACACATCAAAGACGTTCCTTGTGTACGGCTGGCACTCTTACCGCTAGGAGACAAGAGCGCCCGCATGTCCCGCAACTAGAAAAGGCGGACCGTGACAGTTTGTATCAGAGCGCAGCGAGAGAAGCACGCTCAGTGAAAGGTTGCTAGATTGAATTCGAAACCATGGTGACCATGGAAGAGCTAGAGAAACTTGTGTTCGGGTCGGATACCCGGATCGATGCATTGGAGGCCCAAGTGCATGATATATCCTCAGTAAGCTTGAGGGAGGAGCTTGACCACATCCACAATCAACTCCAAGTGTTGTGGGATAAGTGTGCTACGATCAACCGGGCCGTTGCTAGCGATAGTGGTGGATCAGGGTCGAGACGGGTGAAGCTCCCTCAGCCGCGGACCTACAGTGGAGCCAGAGACTCCAAGGAAGTAGACAATTTTGTCTTTGACCTAAAATAAGACTTCCGAGTCAGTGGACTGGAAGAGGACCCGAAGGTCGACACCGCGGTCATGTACCTAGTGGATGACGCGAAATTGTGGTGGCGTTCGAAGTATGCCGAGATCGAAGTTTGCGTGCATGCTGGAGATGAGGGACATGAGCGACAAGGATCGTATGTTTAATTTCATCGATGGGCTGAAAGAGTGGGCTCAACGTGAGTTGAACAGACAAAAGCTAGATACCTTGTCGGCTGCTATAAGCATGGCTGAACGGCTCTTCGACAACCAGCTAGGGAAAGAGACCCCACCAAGGAAAGGGCCAACATGGCCATGTTTAGTTGCGAACCGAGCAGGGTCGACTGGCTCTCAGACAGGTTCGAACAACTCTCGAAACTAAAACGGGGGTAACTACAACGGTGGCAATAGTAGACATGGAAACGGTGGAGGTGGAGCCCCTAGACCGACACCTTACCGGCCCCCAGGTGCGACCTCATCGTTCAATCGGACGGAGTCGTCCATGGAAAGATGGTCGTCGAAGTTAAGTTGCTTCAACTCCAAAGGGCCACACAAACACACCGAGTGCCCTCATCGAGACTTGAGTGCCCTCCAGCAGAATCTATCTAAGATGTATGTGGAGTCTGATGTCACCAACGATGGAGAGACAAGCAGGAACAATGAAATGGATGATGATGAAATACCACACATGGGAGCTGTTCATTTACTGTGCGCCCTGAGGGGTGATGAGACATCCCTAAAACCCAAGTCGACGGAGCTCATGCACGTCGACGTAGTGATCAATGGACGTAGTACTCGACCAATGGTTGACACCGGTGCCACCCATAACTTTGTGGCCGGCACCAAAGCAGAGAGATTGGGACTGAAGGTAGACCGCACAGGCGGCAGCATGAAGGCCGTGAACTCAGCAGCAAGACCTATCCATGGGATTTCCGAGGGAGTCCTCACTCGGATAAGGGAGTGGAGTGGTCGATTGGACCTTACGGTGACTCCACTAGATGATTTCAAGATGGTACTGGGTATGGACATCTTCCGCACGTCTAAAGCGGCACCCATGCCATTGAATTCGAAACCATGATGACCATGGAAGAGCTAGAGAAACTTGTGTTCGGGTCGGATGCCCGTATCAATGCATTGGAGGCCCAAGTGCATGATATATCCTCAGCAAGCTTGCGGGAGGAGCTTGACCACATCCACAATCAACTCCAAGCGTTGTGGGATAAGTGTGCTACGATCAACCGGGTCGTTGCTAGCGATAGTGGTGGATCAGGGTCGAGACGGGTGAAGCCCCCTCAGCCGCGGACCTACAGTGGAGCCAGAGACTCCAAGGAAGTAGACAATTTTGTCTTTGACCTAGAACAAGACGTCCGAGTCAGTGGACTGGAAGAGGACCCGAAGGTCGACACCGCGGTCATGTACCTAGTGGATGACGCGAAATTGTGGTGGCGTTCGAAGTGTGCCGAGATTGAAGCCAGAACTCCGGAAATAGACACATGGGAAGAGTTCAAGAAGGAACTCAACGACCAATTCTACCCGGAGAACACTGAGTTCATTTCCCGAAGGAAGTTAAAGACCATCAAGCACACGGGGACTATCCGAGACTATGTGAAGGTGTACTCGGCGTGCGTGCTGGAGATCAGGGACATGAGTGACAAGGATCGTCTGTTTAATTTCATTCATGGGCTGAAAGAGTGGGCTCAATGTGAGTTGAACAGACAAAAGCTAGATACCTTGTCGGCTGCTATATGCGTGGCTGAACGGCTCTTCGACAACCAGCTAGGGAAATAGACCCCACCAAGGAAAGGGCCAACATGGCCAAGTTTAGTTGCGAACCGAGCAGGGTCGACTGGCTCTCAGACAGGCTCGAACAACTCTCGAAACTAAAACGGGCGTAACTACAACGGTGGCAATAGTAGATATGGGAATGGTGGCGGTGGAGCCCCTAGACCGGCACCTTACCGGCCCCCAGGTGCGACCTCATCGTTCAATCGGACGGAGTCGTCCACGGCAAGATGGTCGTCGAAGTTAAGTTGCTTCAACTGCAAAGGGCCACACAAACACACTGAGTGCCCTCATCGAGACTTGAGTGCCCTCCAGCAGAATCTATCTAAGATGTATGTGGAGTCTGATGTCACCAACGAAGGAGAGACAAGCAGGAACAATGAAATGGGTGATGATGAAATACCACACATGGGAGCTGTTCATTTACTGGGCGCCCTGAGGGGTGATGAGACATCCCTAAAACCCAAGTCGATGGAGCTCATGTACGTCGATGTAGCGATCAATGGACATAGTACTCGACCAATGGTTGACACCGGTGCCACCCATAACTTTGTGGCCGGCACCAAAGCTGAGAGATTGGGACTGAAGGTAGACCGCACAGGCGGCAGCATGAAGGCCGTGAACTCAGCAGCAAGACCTATCCATGGGATTTCCAAGGGAGTCCTCACTCGGATAAGGGAGTCGAGTGGTCGATTGGACCTTACGGTGACTCCACTAGATGATTTCAAGATGGTACTGGGTATGGACATCCTCCGCACGTTTAAAGCGGCACCCATGCCACATTTGAGTTCCTTAATGTTGATGGGTGACAGCTCGTGTCTGGTGAAAGCGTCAAACGTGAAGGTTGAGGGTAAACGGGGACAGATGCTCTCGTCGATGCAATTTGAGAAGGACTTCGAGGATGTGAACCTTCGTTCTTGGCTACTTTGTCGATAAAGGAAGATTGTAAAGATGAGACCACTGCTCCAGAAGTAGCAAGATTGCTTGAGGGATTCAAGGAAATCTTGCTTGATGACCTACCCCAAGTCTTCCCTCCTCGCCGATCCATCGATCATCAGATGGCACCTCCCGGACTGGCTGAACTGAGAAAACAGTTGGATGGGCTCTTAAAAGGAGGATTCATCTGGCCATCTTAAGCGCCCTACGGAGCTCCGTTGTTGTTCCAGAAAAAGCAAGATGGGACTCTTCGGCTGTGTATTGACTATCGGGCACTCAACAAGTTGACGGTGAGGAATCACTATCCTATTCCGTTAATTTCTGACTTGTTCGATCAGCTCGGCGATGCGGTATACTACACGAAGCTTGATTTGAGGTCGGGGTACCATCAAGTTCATATATCGGAAGGGGACGAGCCGAAGACATCTTGTGTTACGAGATATGGAGCTTTTGAATGGTTAGTGATGCCCTTTGGACTAACGATTGCTCTTGCAACATTCTGCACCTTGATGAACCATGTCTTCCACGGGTACTTGGATAAGTTCGTGGTGGTATATCTTGATGATATTGTGATCTATAGCAAGACCATGGGCGAACACTTGGACCACTTAAGACTGGTGTTCGAGAAGTTACGCGAGCACCACCTCTTCGTGAAACCAGAGAAGTGCTCGTTTGCACAAGAGGAAATTAGTTTCCTTGGTCAGCTTGTAGGAAAGGGGAAGATGCGCATGGATCCGAAGAAAGTCTCTGCCATCAAGGAGTGGCAGCCTCCGAAGAATGTCCCTGAGCTCTGTTCCTTCCTTGGCCTTACTAATTACTACCGGCCCTTCATTGCAGGGTATTCTGGTATTGTGGCTCCCCTCACAGACTTGCTTAAGAAGTGTGATAGTTGGAATTGGGCCGAATCATAGATGGAGGCGTTTGAAAAGTTGAAGAAGTTGGTAACCAAAGAACCGGTATTGGCTCTCCGCTGTCACAAAACCCTTTGAAGTCGAGACGGATGCCTCAGACTTCACCCTCGGAGGAGTACTACTTCAAGAATGCCACCCGGTTGTTTTTGAGAGCCGCAAGCTGAATGGGACCGAGAGGCGGTATGCCGCCCAAGAGAAGGAGTTACTAGCAATTGTACATTGCTTAAGGGTCTGGAGACACTACCTTTTGGGTTCGAAGTTCCTCGTTCGCACAGACAACACTGCGGCGAGCCACTTCATAACCCAACCAAGACTCACTGGTCGACAAGCTCGGTGGCAGGAATCCTTGGCGGAATTTGATGTGGAGTTTACATACAGACCTGGGGTCAACAACAAGGTCGCAGATGCTCTCAGTCGTCGGGCTGACCTTGCTGCCTTGAAGCAAATGGCTCACTTGTCAACAAGTCTAGTGACCACTTTGATCCGCGACCAGATCAAGCAACACCTAGGTCAAGATGCAATGGCGAAGACCATCCAACAGCTCGTTAAAGAAGGGAAAACGAGATGGTTCTGGGTGGAAGATGGCCTTATCTTCACAAAGGGACATATGTTGTATGTTCCCAGGGTCGAGGGCATACGGAGGAAATTGCTGAGTGAATGTCATGACACCCTTTGGGCAGGACATCCGGGGTGGCAGCGAACCTTGAGCTTGCTAAAACAAGGGTACTTCTGGCCTCAGATGAAGGACGACGTAATGAGCTACACTCGGACGTGTCTAGTGTCTCAGCAAGACAAGCCGGATCGAGTCAAGCAGGGCGGCCTACTAAATCCACTCGCAGTGCTGACGAGACCATGGGAGAGTGTCTCCATGGACTTCATCAACGGGTTACCGAAGGTCGGACCCTTGTCCGCTATTATGGTGATAATGGATCGATTCTCAAAGTATGCCATGTTCATCCCCAAGCCAAAAGCTACTGGAGTAGAAGAGACAGTCGTCCTCTTCTTCAAATACATTGTCAAGTACTAGGGGCTACCTAGGAGCATTGTGAGTGACCGAGACCCTCGGTTCACAGGTATCTTTTTGGGTGAACTCTTCAAGGTTCTTGGGTCAGAGGTGAGCATGTCTTTAGCATACCATCCCCAGACAGACGGACAGACAGAAAGATTCAACGAGCTCTTCGAAGAATACCTTCGACACTTTGTGAGCGCCAACCAGAGAGAGTGGGTGAGACTACTAGATATAGCCCAACTCTGCTTCAATTCTCAGAAGAGCTCCTCGTCCAACTGGAGTCCCTTTGAAGTTGTCACGGGACAACAACCTCTCTTACCACACACTGTGGATGATCATTACAAGGGCCGAAGCAAGAAGGCATATGAGTTCACCAGAGAATGGAAGCAAAACACCAACATTGCTCGGAGTTACCTAGAAAAGGCTTCGCAGCACATGAAGAAATGGGCCGATCAGAAGAGAAGGCCACTGGAGTTCGAAGTGGGAGACCTTGTGATGGTGAAGATCCTCCCAGAGCAGATGAGATTCCTGAGAGGAAGCGACAAGCGGTTAGTCCACAAATATGAAGGCCCCATCCTTATCACCAAAAAGGTGGGAAGTACGGCTTACAAAGTGGAACCCCCGACTTGGATGAAAGTACACCCTGTCTTTCATGTGAGTCGCTTGAAGCCGTATCATCCAGACCCAGAAGATTCCGCCCGCAACAAGTCTACTCGGGCCAACATCCTCACCAAGCCATCCCCGACACTTGATGACTGAATCACGTCGCCGAGGACGTCGACAACTTTAGTGGGGGAGAATGTTAGGTTCCACCCCTCACACCTTGTAATTTACAACTTTCCTTTACAACCCTTGGAATGTAACATGTCTCTAAGGCGCTTCCTGTGTGTTGGCCCTTGGACATGTCTTTACGCTTTCATTACGCTTTCTAGTTCCCTAGTAACATGTCTCTAAGGCGCTTCCTGTGTGTCGACCCTTGGACACGTCTTTAGGCTTTCTAGTTCTTTTACTTTTAGGAGTAGATGTCGAGTATGAAAGTTATGCACTCTTGATGTATACTCCTGTCAGAATGAATAAACCTTTTAAGACTCTTTATGGGGGAAGTAGTCCTCCATATCGATGTATTTATGTCAATGCTTGTTGTTGTTAAACTGTGTTGATTGCGGGCATCATCCAACCCCTCTCTCAAACTCCGTCCCTCCCTCACTCTCTTGTGTCCACGGACACATCAAAGATGTTCCTTGTGTATGGTTGGCACTCTTGCCGCTAGGAGACAAGAGCGCGCCGCACGTCCCGCAACTAGAAAAGGCGGACCATGACACATCACATGGGTCATGGTGTTGCATCGTATGGGTCATGGTATTGCATCGCATGGGTCATGGTGCTGCGCATGGGACATGGGTCATGGGACAAGGTGTTGCGTCATGGGACATGGGACAAGGTGCTGCGTCATGGGACATGTATCATGGGACAAGGTGCTGCGTCATGGGTCATGGGACAAGGTGCTGCATCATGGGTCATGGGACAAGGTGCTGCGTCATGGGACATGGGTCATGGGACAAGGTGCTGCAGCGCCATGGGACAAGGGTGCTGCAGCCCCATGGGACAAAGGAGCCATAGCCTCTAAGACATGTTCTTCATAGTTGGGATGTTTTCATACTTACCACGCACATGAGGCCTCTTTCCTTGTCTCTTTTCTCTTGTGTTCATGCTTAGCCCTTGTATCGTTTTTACTAACCTCTTTTTTACCCAAGATAGCGAGATTTAGAGATTTGGGGGTAGGTGGGGAGGGAAGAATCGAAGCAACTGGGGCTGAATCTCAGTGCATCATGGCAGCAAGGCCACTCTGCCACTTACAATACCCCGTTGCATATTTAAGTCGTCTTCAAAGGATTCAACTCACCGCTCTGTAAGAATTGTACTTCAAAGCGGCCCTTGCGGCGCATCCGCCGCACTGGCTTAGCCTACGACACGTGCCCTTTAGGGCCGAGGCCCCTACTGCTGGTCGGCAATCGTGCGGCGAGCGCATGCGTCACTTCTGGCCCGAATTCTGACTTAGAGGCGTTTAGTCATAATCCAGCACACGGTAGCTTCGCGCCACTGGATTTTCAACCAACCGCGATGACCAATTGTGTGAATAAACGGTTCCTCTCGTACTAGGTAAAATTACCACCGTGACACTGGCATCAGTAGGGTAAAACTAACTTGTCTCACGACGGTCTAAACCCAGTTCACGTTCCCTATTGGTGGGTGAACAATCCAACACTTGATGAATTCTGCTTCACAATGATAGGAAGAGCCGACATCGAAGGATAAAAAACCAACGTCGCTATGAACGCTTGGCTGCCACAAGCCAGTTAGACCTGTGGTAACTTTTCCGACACCTCGAGCTTTAAATTCCGAAGATCTAAAGGATCGTTAGGCCACGCTTTCACGGTTCGTATTTGTACTGAAAATCCGAATCAAACGAGCTTTTACCCTTCTGTTCTAAACGAGATTTTTGTTCTCGTTGAGCTCATCTTAGGACACCTACGTTATCTTTTAACAGATGTGCCACCCCAGCCAAACTCCCCACCTGACAATGTCCTCCACCCGGATCGGCCCGCAATGCAAGCATTAGGTCCAAAAAGAGGGGCAGTGGCCCGCCTCTGACTCACAGAGTAAGTAAAATAATGTTAAAAGTAGTGGTATTTCACTTGCTCCGAAGCTCCCACTTATGCTACACCTCTCAAGTCATTTCACAAAGTCGTACTAGAGTCAAGCTCAACAGGGTCTTCTTTCCCTGCTAATTCTGCTAAGCCCATTCCCTTGGCTGTGGTTTCGCTGGATAGTAGACAGGGACAGTGGGAATCTCGTTAATCCATTCATGCGCGTCACTAATTATATGACGAGGCATTTGGCTACCTTAAGATAGTCATAGTTACTCCAGTCGTTTACCCGCGCTTGGTTGAATATCTTCACTTTGACATTCAGAGCACTAGGAAAAAACCACATTGCGTTAACATCCACAGGGACCATTGCAATGCTTTGTTTTAATTAAACAGTCGGATTCCCAATGTCCGTTCCAGTTCTGAGTCGACTGTTCAACGCCTGGGGAAGGCCCACAAAGGAGTCGTTCCCAGTCGGTCCTTCGGCCGACACGCGGCGACCCGCTCTCGTCGTGCGAGCAGCTCGAGAAGTCCACCGACAGCCGACGGGTTCGGGACTGGAACCCCCGTGCGCAGCCCACGAAGCCAATCCTTTTCCCAAAGTTACAGATCCATTTTGCTGACTTTCCTTGCCTACATTGTTCCATCGACCAGAGGCTGTTCACCTTGGAGACCTGCTGCGGTTATGAGTACGACAGGGCATGATCAGTACTCGGTCCTCCGAATTTTCAAGCGCCACCGGGGGCGCACCGGACACCACGCGACGTGCGGATTTTGACTTCAGCTCCATCCATTGTCAGGGCTATTTGATTCGGCAGGTGGGTTGTTACACACTCCTTAGCGGATTTTGACTTCCATGACCAACGTCCTGCTATCTTAATCAACCAACACCCTTTGTGGGATCTAGGTTAGCGCGCAGTTGGGCACCGTAACCCGGATTTTGGTTCATCCCGCATCACCAGTTCTGCTAACAAAAAATGGCCCACTTGGAGCTCTCGATTCCGTGTCGCGGCTCAACAAAGCAGTCGCGCCGTCCTACCTATTTAAAGTTTGAGAATAGGTCGAGGGCATTACGCCCCCGATTCCTCTAATCATTGGCTTTACCTGATAGAATTCGCGTATCAGCTCCAGCTATCCTGAGGGAAACCTTGGAGGGAACCAGCTACTAGATGGTTTGATTAGTCTTTCGCCCCTATACCCAAGTCAGACGACCGATTTGCACGTCAGTATCGCTTCGGGCCTCCACCAGAGTTTCTTCTGGCTTCGCCCCGCTCAGGCATAGTCCCGACAGGTATGCTCTCACTCGAACCCTTCTCAGAAGATCAAGGTCGGTCGGCGGTGCATAGTTCACCATCTTTACGGGTTTACTCGCCCGTTGACTCACACACATGTAAGACTCCTTCGTCCGTGTTTCAAGACGGGCTGAAAAGGGGGCCCGCAGGCCGACGCTTGGAGCGCGCAGATGCCTACCACGATCGCGAGGACGACGCTCCCGGAAACCGGGGTTCAACCGCCCTCCCAATCCGCGTCGATCCGCGCCCGAGCCGATCGACGGACCGGCTATTGGCCGTTCCGCATCCTATCGAGGC
>CM076151.1:31122500-31140000 GCA_038025085.1 Tetragonia tetragonoides | reverse complement strand
TTTTCCCGAAGTTACGGATCCATTTTTCCGACTTCCCTTGCCTACATTGTTCCATCGACCAGAGGTTGTTCACCTGCGACGCTTGATGCGGTTATGAGTACGACCGGGCATGATCAGTACTCGGTCCTCCGGATTTTCAAGGGCCGCCGGGGGCGCACCGGACACCATGCGACGTGCGGTGCTCTTGCAGCCGATGTACCCTACCTCCAGCTGAGCCGATTCCAGGGTGGGCAGGCTGTTAAACAGAAAGATAACTCATCCCGAGCCCCCGCCGACGTCTCCGGACTCCCTAATGTTGTCGTCAACTGCCATGTCCCGGTTTAGGAAATTTAACTGGATTCCCTTTCGAAGCTCGCGCGAAACGCGCTATCGGACGGGCTTCCCCCGTCTCTTGAGATCGACTAAGCCATGTGTAAGTGCCGTTCACATGGAACCTTTCCCCTCTTCGGCCTTCAATGTTCTGATTTGAATATTTGCTACAACCACAAAGATCTGGACCGACGGCCGCTCCGCCCTTGCTCGCGCAACAGGTTTTGCAGCGACCGCCTCACCCTCCTACTCATCAGGGCCTGACACTTGCCCCGTTGGCCAGATATAGGTCGCGCACTTCAGCGCCATCCATTTTCGGGGCTAGTTGATTCGGCAGGTGTGTTGTTACACATTCCTTAGCGGATTTCGACTTCCATGACCACCGTCCTGCGCGTAGTTGGGCATCGTAACCCGGCTTCCGGTTCATCCTGCATCTCTAGTTCTGCTTACCAAAAATGGCCCACTTGGAGCTCTCGATTCCGTGGCGCGGCTCAAAAAAGTTGTCGCGCCGTCCTACCTATTTAAAGTTTGAGAATAGGTCGAGGGCATTGCGCCCCCGATGCCTCTAATCGTTGGCTTTACCTGATAGAACTCGTGTATGAGCTCCGGCTATCCTCAGGGAAACTTCGGAGGGAACCAACTACTAGACAGTTCGATTAGTCTTTCGCCCCTATACCCAAGTCAGACGAACGATTTGCACGTCAGTATCGCTTGAGGCCTCCACCAGAGTTTCCTCAAGCTTCGCCCCATTCAGGCATAGTTCAGCATCTTTCAAGTCCCCACAGGTATGCTCTCACTCGAACCCTTCTCAGAAGATCAAGGTCGGTCGGCGGTGCACCCGCTAGGGGATCCCACCAATTAGCTTCCTTGCACCTTATGGGTTTACTCGCCCCTTGACTCGCACACATGTCAGACTCCTTGGTCCGTGTATCAAGACGGGCCGAATGGGGGGCCTGCAGGCCGACGCCTGGAGCGCGCAGGTGCCGAAGCACGCCGTGACGGCGCGCGCTGCCTACCACGATCGCGAGGACGACGCTCCCGGAAACCGGGGTTTAGCCCTCCCAATCCGCGTCGGTCCGCGCCTCGAGCCGATCGGCGGACCGGCTATTGGCCGTTCCACAACCGACCGAGGCGCATTGTCCGCCCCCATCCGCTTCCCTCCCGGCAATTTCAAGCACTCTTTGACTCTCTTTTCAAAGTCCTTTTCACCATTCCCTCGCAGTACTTGTTCGTTATCGGTTTCTCGCCAGTATTTAGCCTTGGACGGAATTTACCTCCCGCTTAGGGCTGCATTCCCAAACAATCTGACTCGGCGACAGCACCTCATGGTGCGACAGGGTCCGGGCACGATGGGCCTCTCACCCTCTCTGGCGCCCCTTTCCAGGGCACTTGGGCCCTGTCCATCGCAGAGGACGCTTCTCCAGACTACAATTTGGAAGGCGAGACCGCCCGATTTTAAAGTTGGGCTCTTCCCGGTTCGCTCGCCGCTACTAGGAGAATCCTTGTTTGTTTTTCTTCCTTCGCTTATTGATATGCTTAGACTCAGCGGGTAGCCCCGCCTGACATGGGCAAGGAAGTAGTCAACGCGAGCTGATATCTCGTGCTTACTAGGAATTCCTCGTTGAAGACCGACAATTGCAATGATCTATCCTCATCACGATGAAATTTCAAAGATTACCCGGGCATGTCGGCCAAGGCTATAGACTCTTTGAATACATCAGTGTAGCGCACGTGCGGCCCAGAACATCTAAGGACATCACAGACCTATTATTGCCTCAAACTTCCGTGACCTGGAAGACCATAGTCCCTCTAAGAAGCTAGTCGCGAAGGTATGACTCCGCATAGCTAGTAAGCAGGCTGAGGTCTCGTTCGTTAAAGGAATTAAAAATCGCTCCACCAACTAAGAACGGCCATGCACCACCACCCATAGAATCAAGAAAGAGCGCTCAGTCTGTCAATCCTTAATATGTCTGGACCAGGTAACTTTCCCCGTGTTGAGTCAAATTAAGCCGCGGGCTCCACTCCTGGTGGTGCCCTTTCTTCAATTCCTTTATGTTTCAACGTTGCGACCATACTCCCCCCGGAACCCAAAAACTTTGATTTCTCATAAGGTGCCGGCGGCATCCTAAAAGTAACATCCGCCGATCCCTGGTCGGCATCCTTTATGGTTGAGACTCGGACGGAATCTGATCGTCTTCGAGCCTCCAACTTTCGTTCTTGATTAATGAAAACATCCTTGGCAAATGCTTTCTCAGTTGTTCGTCTTTCATAAATCCAAGAATTTCACCTCTGACTATGAAATACGAAAGCCCCCGACTGTCCCTATTAATCAGTACTCTGATCCCGAAGGCCAACACAATAGGACCGAAATCCTATGATGTTATCCCATGCTGATGTATCCAGAGCGTATTGTCACGTGGTGACATTTCCCCAGTGCCAGGGTGTCGGCCAAGACCATATGAGGAAATTCCCATGCCTGTTTACGAGTAGTGACGCATATGTTTCGGTGCAGGTTAGTGTCATGGTGTGTTTATGTCCTTGTCTCTTGCTGGTTTCCGGGCTTGGTGCGCATATGGGAAGGCTGGTCCGACCCCAGCCTCGGGGGTGTCGGGCGCTGTGCGGGTGATCTGTGGGCGTCTCGTGACATATGGTATTAGGCCGGGGCTCAACATTGTTCGTTGGATGAGGCTTCGATTCATCAGCAGTTGTTAACATCATGTGTTTTTGAGGCGAGGAGGATGCGTCCCTGGGATGGCTATTTGGTGGGGCAGCAACGTGGACGTTGGTGGTGCGCCAACCATGGGGGCAGATGAGCGTGCTCGAGGGTGAGCGCTTCTCAGGTGGAGAAGTAGTTCGTTGCTGCTTGGGACCCGTGGCTGAAGCGAACGTGTGGGGAGGCGACATGCTGAGTCAAAGATCTTTGGGACGACACAGAATAAAGGTGCAGTGCAGCAAGCTTTGCGACTTGAGATTATGGATGCTGTGATGCTAAGGAGATATGTGGGATTGGCATCTGGCTGTTCGTTGGGCGAGCGCGGGGGCGCAACGAAGCGACGAGCACCAAGATGCTGAGTGTCGCATAAGGTTGTCTAGGTTTTCGTTGGGCGATCGCGGGGGCGCAAGGAAGCGTCGAGCAGCGAGCCTCTTTGTGCCGCCTAAGGGCGTTTCGGCTTTGGTGGGGCAGCTTGTCACGTGGTGACATTTCCCCAGCGCCAGGATGTCGGCCAGGACCATATGAGGCGGCTTCCATGCCTGTTTACGAGTATTGACGCATATGTTTCGGTGCAGGTTAGTGTCATTGTGTGTTTGTATCCTTGTCTCTTGCTGGTTTTCGGGCTTTTTACGCATCTGGGAAGGCTGGCCCGACCCAGCCTCGGGGGTGTCGTGACAGTAGGCCTGCTTTGAGCACTCTAATTTCTTCAAAGTAGCAGCGCTGGTGGCACGACCCGGCCAGTTAAGGCCAGGAGCGCATCGCCGGCAGAAGGAGGAGGACGACCGGTGCACACCGCTAGGCGGATCGGTCGGCCCACCCCAAGGTCCAACTACGAGCTTTTTAACTGCAACAACTGAAATATATGCTATTGGAGCTGGAATTACCGCGACTGCTGGTACCAGACTTGCCCTCTAATGGATCCTCGTTAAGGGATTTAGATTGTACTCATTCCAATTACCAGACTCAAAGAGCTTGGTATTGTTATTTATTGTCACTACCTCCCCGTGCTCGCATCAGACTTGCCTTCCTTGGATGTGGTAGCCGTTTCTCAGGCTCGCTCCTCGGAATCGAGCCCTAATTCTCCGTCACCCATCACAACCATGGTAGGCCACTATCCTAGCATCGAAAGTTGATAGGGCAGAAATTTGAATGATGCGTCGTCGGCACAAAGGCCGTGCGATCCGTCGAGTTATCATGAATCATCAGAGCAACGGGCAAAGCCCGTGTCGACCTTTTATGTAATAAATGCATCCCTTGCAGAAGTCGGGGTTTCGAACACGTATTAGCTCTAGAATTACTACAGTTATCCGAGTAGCATGTACCATCAAACAAACTGTAACTTATTTAATGAGCCATTCGCAGTTTCACAGTCTGAATTAGTCCATACTTACACTTGCATGGCTTAATCTTTGAGACAAGCATATGACTACTGGCAGGATCAACCAGGTAGTACCATCAACCGACGACGGACGCATATGAGCCTTTCTGAGTGATCGGGAGGTCAACTCGCGCTCGACCGTCGTTCGTGCTGAGCGAAGAACGCTAGATTGGACAGCTAAGGCCTTTCGTACACCTGCCCGCTTAGTGTTCCGCATCCCAGAGAACAGCTAGAGCACGCAGCCCATGCCACAGCCGCACCAAAGGCTCGACGTGGGTGGACGACGTTCTCAGCTTGAGTTGTCCACCCGGCACCCTTGGGAGGATGCCGGACGAAAATCTCATCTTTTTAGGGTCACGATTACCATCTGTAGGCATCAAACACAGGAAACCATGCTTCGTCCAAGGCAGTTCGCTCTTGGAGCAATCGATGAAAAGGCTTGTGGGTGTGCGGTTGATTGCACGAGCAGGAACCCCGCCAACCCAAATGGAACGAGTGCCACTGACACGTCTTCACAAATACTGCGCCAAAATCACCCTCGACGTACCCACGAAACTAAATAGTAGCCCCATGGATGTCCGAGGGAGACCCCAACGAGCACAACGCTCGGCGTGAAAATCTCGATGAAGGGACGTTTGATACCCACTCGCCGGCTAGACAGCTCATGCCAAAGGAGATCACATCCATACGACGTTTATACCCACCCGCCGGCTAGACAACTCAATCCCGAAGGAGATCACATCCATCCGACATCGGCTGGATGGCTCATCCCGAACGAGATCACATCCTTCTGTCGTCGTCTGAATAGCTCGATCCCGAAGGAGATCACATCCATCCGACGTTTATACCTGCAAGCCGCTAAATAGCTCATCCCGAAGGAGATCACATCCATCCGACGTTTATACCCGCAAGCCGGCTAGATAGCTCATCGCGAATGAGATCACATCCATCCGACGTTTATACCCGCAAGCCTGCTAGATAACTCATCCCGAAGGAGATCACATCCATCCAACGTTTATACCCGCAAGCCGGCTAGATAGCTCATCCCTATGGAGATCAAATCCATCCGACGTTTATACCTACAAGCCGGCAAGATAGCTCATCCCGAAGGAGATCACATCCATCCGACGTTAGATGGATGGCTCATCCCGTAGGAGATCACATCTGTCCGACGTCATCTGCACAGCTCGATCCTAAAGGAGATCACATCCATCCAACATTTATACCCACATCGCAACCGTAAGCCATTGTCGACCTCGACAACGCCCGAATTGACGCGACATGACACACCTCGGTGCCTAGTAGGCTCTTCATGTCGCGTCACATCGCGTCCGTCTCCGGCGCCGCCTCCGTGGCCGGTGCTTGAGGCGAGGTGTCGTGGGTGTCCGGCTATGATGGCGCACGACTTGACACTACTCGGCACCTGGTAGGCGCTTCATGTCGCGTCGCTTGCCTTCCTTTGCTCACAAGCACTCTCTCAAGCAACTACCCCCTAAAGAGTTATAAGGTTTAGTGGTTCTGACAAGAGGAGACATGCATAGTGCATAACTTTCATACTGGGGTTTTTGAGAGTTTGGATAATTATTTTCCAAACGTTCCACCTCTAACTTTTCAAGTATATTATTAAGTTAAGAAAAAAAATTTCACTCAAGGTAGCTATTTCATTTAATATTTAATAAAAAAAATAGGTTGAAAAATAGGAAATAAATAGAAATAATATAAGAAAAATTACAAATCACTTCAAAAAAATTGGGAAATACTTTTGAGACCTCACTTTAATTTTAGAAATAATTTTGAGACCTCACTCCTTACTCTTGAGGGTAGGAAATTCCGGCCCACACCCATGCCTTTGGTTTTTCGGCCCTTACATTGGCATCCCGTAAAAACGCAATTACAAGCCTATCATGCACCAGATAACCAACCCCGGGGACTTCCCATATCCTTTAGGGATGTCCCCTGTGATAAGTTATGAAAATATACACCTACGGTCCAGAGCCTCTCGGAAGACAAAAAAACGTGGATTATATCCTTTGATTTTTGGCTTCCCGGGGCCCGGGTGTCATTTTTGCCCAAAAATCTCCTAGAGTTTTATCATGACCCTAGAGGACCCTAGGCGCTCCAGGAGGGTCATCCTTATCCCCAAACTCCGATATCACCCATGACGCCGGTATTCCGACCCTTACATTGGCATCGCATAAAACCGCCCTTATAAGCCTATCAGAGACCCAATAACCGACCCTAGGGGCCTCCCATGTCCCATAGGGGTCTCCCATGCGATATCGGGCGAAAATATTAACTTCGAAAAGTTTTCGTCTGGAGGCCCATAACAAGTCCCCAAGAGCATTCTCGGGGCCCGGTTGCCGTTTTTGCCCGAAATTTTTTTGGGGGCTCTATTATGGCCCTAGGGAACCCCCGGTGCCCTGGGAGGTTCACCTTCATCCCCGAACCCCGATATCACACAAGTCACCCGTTTTCGGGCCCGAACATTGGCATCGCGTAAAATTGCCCTTACAATCCTATCAGGGACCCAATAACAGACCCTAGTGTCCTCCCATGTCCCCTAGGGGTCTCCCGTGCGATATGGGGCAAAAATATTAACGTCGAAAAGTTTGCGTCTGGAGGCCCAAAACACGTCCCCTAGAGCATTCCTGGGGCCTGGTTGCCGTTTTCGCCTGAAATTTTGTCGGGGGGCTCTATTAATGACCTTGGGGAACCTCGGTGTCCTGGGAGGTTCACCTTCATTCCCGAACTCAGATATCACCCATGTCGTCCGTTTTCAGGCCCTAACATTGGCATCGCGTAAAACCGCCCTTACAAGCCTATTAGAGACCCAATAACCGACCCTAGGGGCCTCCCATGTGATATCGGGAGAAAATATTAACGTCGAAAAGTTTGCGTCTGGAGGCCAATTACACGTCCCCAAGACCATTCTCGGGGCCCGGTTGCCGTTTTCGCCCGAAATTTTTTTGGGGGCTCTATTATGGCCCTAGGAGATCCCCGGTGCCCTGGGAGTGTCAACTTGATTCCCGAACTCAGATATCACACATTTCGCCCGTTTTCGGGCCCTAACATCATCTCCCTATTAATATTTGTACTGGTAATGGAATATTTGTCAAGAAACCTGAAAATAGCATGCATGGACAAGACCTTCAGCTGGCACCCCATGTGCAAAGAGCTAGCACTAAGTCATCTGTGTTTTGCAGATGACTTAATGTGCTTCTGTAAAGCAGACACAGCATCTGTGAGCATAATGATGAACAGCATAAATCATTTCTCAAAAGCAACAGGCCTGTATGCAAACAAGGAGAAATCAAACATATACATAGCAGGGGTGGATGAACAAAGGAAAAATGCACTGTTACAGCTCTCAGGCTTCAGAGAGGGTACCTTGCCCATGAGATACCTAGGGGTCCCACTGTCCCCTTCGAAATGGAGCAAAATAGATTGTGAATGTCTGGTGGATAAAATGTCAAAGAAGTTGCAAATTTGGGCTTCAAGGAACCTTTCATATGCAGGAAGAGTCCAACTAATAAACTCTGTTTTATTCTCAATTCATGTATACTGGTTTAGTATCTTCATAATGCCAACTGGAGTACTGAAAAGTGTGGAGCAAAAGTGTAGATTTTTCTTGTGGGGGACAACTGAGCAGAAACACAAGACAAGCTTGGTGGCGTGGGATATGGTATGTAGACCAAGAAACAATGGAGGACTTAATGTCAAGAACTGTAAATGGTTCAATATAGCCCTGAATGGCAAGCATATATGGGATATTGCAACAAAAAAAGACACTCTGTGGGTGAGATGGATCAATGGGGTGTACCTGAAAGGTGTTAACATCTGGAATTATGCTCCAGTATGGGGCACCAGCTGGTACTGGAACAAACTGAACAAGATCAAAAGCTACTTCCAGGGGCAATACACAGCAAGGGGGGTTTGGAAATTTAGTTCTGATGGTATATACTCTGCTGGAAGTGGATACAGAATGCTACAGGGTAACATGACAAAATGCAGGCATGCAGATTTGATATGGGGAAAGATATCCATGCCTAGACATAGCTTTTGCCTATGGCTAGCCCAAATGGATAGACTGTTAACAAAGGACAGACTACAGAGAATGGGAATTCTGAATGGGGATGCTTTGTGCTACCTGTGCAAGCAGGAACCAGAGGAACACAACCACCTGTTCTTCAAATGCAAAGTGTCAGCTGCAATCCTGGAACAGTTAAGGGCATGGTTACAAATCTCAGCAACAGCAAGTACAATCCAGGGGATGTTTAACTGGATCAGCAGGCAGAAATGCTCGAGACTCAGAAAGGAAATATATGCATCAGGGTTAGCAGCAGCAGTATACTGGGTGTGGAGATGCAGGAATGCCCACTATGCTGGCAAAGGCAATATACCAGTTCCGCAGACCATACTACAGGTTCAGAAAGCAGTCAGATGCAGAATTCAACAATGCTGCAACAGCAAAAGGAAGATCTCCAGCAGGGACAAGAGCTGGATAGGGGAAATATAGACTGAAGTTAGAAGATTATGCAGCAGGGTCCAGCAGTTCAGAAATACAAAAGATTCAGCAGGGGATCAGCAGCAGGCTGCTGAAGATAGACAGAATGAGGGATCAAAGAATATGCAGCAGACCTGAAAGGCCAGGAAACAGCTGTCTCCGGAAGGAGTCAGTAGCAGGTTGCTGTGGAGCAGTGAAGAACAAAGCAGCAGGTTTCTGAAAACAAGCAGGAATCAGACAGCAGAGCCCTGCAGGGGATCTGAGTGAGTAATGGAACTCAGGCAGTAGGTCTCAGCAGGGTATCTGTAGCAGGCTGCTGAAGCTAGGCAGAGTGAAGAAGAAATAAAATTCAGCAGATCAGAAAGAATGAGGACCAGAATGCAGCAATCAGTGAGGACCAGAATGCAGCAATGCAGCAGGCTGAGAAAGATCAACAGCAGGGATAAAAAATGGTTAGAGAGATTTTCAGCTGATCTGTGTACCACAGCAGACCAAGCAGATAGGCAGGACCAGACTCCAGGAGAGGTTTTTGCAGGAAAAACAGAAGAAATGCAGGACTCCAGTACCTGTACAGGGAGCTAGACAGTAGAGTGATGTGGATCAGCTTGATTGGGCACAGCAGGTAGATGAAGCAAGAAAGAAGGAGGAATGAATCAGCTCCTGGAAGTTTTTGTTGTAATATTTTTAGATATATATGTTTTTGTATTTTGCTGTAACTTAGAAATAATTTTTGCAACTTGTAATGTTTACAGAGATGGTGAGAAACAATATTTGCAAATTGTAATGTTTACAGAGAGGGTGAACCACTGTCTGTAGTGAGTTGCACCAGATTGAAGGGATGTAAGGTAGTAGAGGGATGTAGCAAAAAGGAACCCTACCTAGGAGGTGGCCTTGGATCTGCATTGCCTAAGGACTGTAATCTTGTTACATTACAGAGAGCAATAATACAATTTCTGACTTGCACCAAAAAAAAAAAACATTGGCATCGCGTATTGGTAATGGAATATTTGTCAAGAATCCTGAAGATAGCCTGTATGGATAAGAGTTTCGGCTGGCATCCCATGTGCAAAGAACTTGCATTGAGTCACCTTTGCTTTGCTGATGACTTAATGTGTTTCTGTAAAGCTGCCCCTGAATCTGTGAGTACCATGATGAACAGCATAAATCACTTCTCACAAGCTACTGGCCTGTTTGCAAACAAGGAAAAATCAAATATTTATGTAGTAGGGGTAAATGAACAAGTAAAGAATGAACTGCTGCACCTATCAGGATTCAGAGAGGGAACTTTGCCCATGAAATACCTGGGTGTCCTACTATCCCCATCTAAATGGAGGAAATTAGATTGTGAATGCTTGGTGGATAAAATGACAAAGAAATTGCAGATCTGGGCCTCCAGGAACCTCTCTTATGCAGGAAGAGTTCAACTAATAAACTCTGTACTATTCCCTATACATGTATACTGGTCAAGCATCTTCATAATGCCTGCTAGGGTACTGAAAAGTGTGGAGCAAAAATGCAGATTTTTCTTGTGGGGGACAACTGAACAGAAGCACAAGACAAGCTTGGTGGCATGGGACATTGTATGCAGACCAAGGAAAAATGGTGGACTAAATGTTAAGAATTGCAAATGGTTCAACATAGCTCTAAATGGAAAGCATATCTGGGATCTAGCCACTAAAAAAGACACACTGTGGGTAAAATGGATTAATGGGGTTAATCTGAAAGGAGAAAACTTCTGGAATTATGTTCCAGTGTGGGGTACCAACTGGTAAACAAGATCAAAAGCTAAACAAGATCAAAAGCTATTTTCAGGATCAATACACAACAAGGGGAGCATGGAAGTATGCATCTAATGGAATATATTCTGCTGCAAGTGGCTACAGAATGTTGCAAGGAGACATGACAAAATACAGACATGCTGATTTGATTATGGGAAAGATATCCATGCCTAGATAAAGCTTTTGCTTGTGGCTGGCTCAAATGGGAAGATTATTAACAAAAGATAGGTTGCAGAGAATGGGATTCTTGAATGGAGATGACATATGCTACTTGTGTAAGCTGAAACCAGAGGACCACAATCACCTGTTTTTCAATTGTAATGTGTCAACAGTAGTCCTGGATCAACTGAGGGGATGGATGCAAATATCAGCAAAAGCAAACACAATTCAGGGCATGCTCAACTGGATAAGCAGGCAAAAATGCTCGAGACTCAGGAAGGAAGTGTATGCAGCAGGGCTAGCAGTAGCAGTTTACTGGATTTGGAGATGCAGGAATACTCACTATGTTGGTGGAGGCAGTATACCAGTGTCACAGATCATGCAACAGGTTCAGCAAGTTGTCAGAATCAGAATCCAACAATGCAGTAACAGCAAGAGGAAGATTAACAGCAGGGATAAGGGATGGATAGGGGAGATATAGTCAGTAGTGTACTGGATATGGAGAAGCAGGAACATCCAACATTATGAGGGGAGCAGACTGTCTGTGATGCAGACCATGTAGCAGATTCAGCAGATAGTCAGCATCAGAATACAGTAATGCAGCAGGAAGAAGAAGATCAACAGCAAGGATAAAAGATGGATAGGGAGTGTGTAATGTTCTCTGCACTAATTTGGTGTAAGTGGAAATATTTTATGTTTTCTGTAGAATTTGTAACAACTTATTGTTATGTGTTTTGTAATTGCTGTAAGTCAAGAATGTCTAGTTAGTTGAATCGGCTAGGATGAGCCACTGGATGCAGTATGTTGCACAGGAAATCAGAAGGTGTTGAAGCAAGAAAAAAGGAGGAACGAATCAGCTTCTGGAAGATTTGTTGCAGAAACTAGGATGTGAACCAGGCAGCAGGTGCCAGCAGACAACCAGTGACAGGTTGCTGGAGAAAAGCAGAGCAAGGAATGAAACAGGAAAACAGAAGATTTAGAAAGCTAGAAGAAGTTGTAATTTCTAGTTTATTATGTTTTTGTACTTTGTTGTAAGTCAGAAAAGATTTTTGTAATTTGTTATGTTTACAGAGATGGTGAATCACTGTCTGTAGTGAGTTGCACCAGATTGAAGGGTTGTAAGGTAGTAAGGGGATGCAGAAAAAAGGAACCCTACCTAGTAGGTGGCCTTGGATTTGCATTGCCTGTGGGCTGTAATCTTGCTACATTGCAGCTAGTAATAATACAATTTCTGACTTGCACCAAAAAAAAAAAAAAACATTGGCATCATGAAAAATCGCCATTACAAGCCCATCAGGGACCCAATAATGGACCCTAGGGGCCTCCCATGTCCCTTAGGAGTGTCCCGTACGATATGGGGCAAAAATATTAACGTCGAACAATTTGCGTCGGGAGGCCCAAAACACGTCCTCTAGAGCATTCCCGGGGCATGGGTGCTCTCGAGGCCCGGTCATGGTGCTTCTTGGTGCTGCAACGCATGGTGCATGGTGCTGCATGTTTCTTCAACGCATGGGTCATGGTGCTGCAACGTATGGGTCATGGTGTTGCATCACATGGGTCATAGTGTTGCATCGTGCTGCAACGCATGGGTCATGGTGTTGCATCACACGGGTCATGGTGTTGCATCGTGTTACGGTCCTAAATTTTTCGCTGCGGAATGACCGTACGGCGTCAAGACTCCATTGAGTCTTGACCAGCCTTCACGTGAGGTTCTGTCCATTCCGACTCACCTTGAACTCTTCGCAACTCAAATCATCCTATTGAGGCTTGCTCGCTTCACTGTCGTTCCTTTCTCGAGATACTAGTCGCTTCCCGGTGTCGGCTATTTAGCCCCACACTCGCCCAACCGGTCATCTCGGATATCCAGCATTATGGTTGACCCATACTCCAGACCCTCGTCGCGTACTAGAGCCGACACTCTTGGAACTCACCCTAGCCCGACCGAACATTCTGATTCTAACCTCAACCCATGACTCGAGACCATCACATCCTTTGTACGGACAATGTTGTTCACTATTGTCCGACACCGATCTCGCTGGCAAGCTCCTTTGGGACGCGGCCCTCGAACGCCATCCGGCTTCGAGGCTTCCTATCGAGTGCTCCTTCCGTTCATCGGTCATGCTCACTGTTCGCTTCATCGTGGCCTGGGAGTTGTCAAGTCCCAAAAAACTCTCGGACGTGTCAAGTCCGGGGCGCGCGTCTCGATCATCCGGTAACTATCCTCGTCCCGAGCACTCAAGCTCCTTCCGAGTAGTTCCCGATCCTTTAAGCAATCGGGAGTCATGTTTGCTCCCGTTGAGTTCATTGGAGGCCGACCTATGAATGCGCACCTCGCGTTCATGGATCACTGTCCCCGACTCGGCCATCGATGCCTCATCGAGTAGTGTCCCATTCACCGAGCAGGCAACCTTCCCGGGACATTCTTCCCTTCAAAGGAATACTAGGAAGTATCCCCTTTAGTCCCCCAAGTTCCCACGGGGTCGCCCATCCCGTGGTACCGATGTCCCAGAACCCAAGAGCACCGCTAATGCAACAAGGCCTCTTGTTGACCGGGCTTCCCGAAAGCCCTCATGGAGGATCTTATCCCATTGATAGGGTTCACGGTTATAGCGTCCCGCAACCATCTCAAAATAACGAACCTCCTCTCGGCGCATGATGCACACTACCAAGCCCGCCTGCTACTCGGTAATGTCTCCGGGGTGTTCTATCCCGAAGAGACTCAATGCTCTCCTTTGACATGCCATCAAGCCTGCCCCCTTCCGGGGAAGCTCACTTAAGTGTCATGATGTTTGTCAACCATCCATGCACCCAGGGGAGGTGGAGAGCTCAAACACCTACAACCCCTTAAAGAGTCTTATATGGTTCAGTCCAAGTGACAGGAGTGAACATCAAAGCTGCATAACTTTCATACTCAATCTCCGATGGAACTCGAACCTTGTTCCACGTCAACCGACTCCACTGTGGACCTTCTCATCCCCCAAGGAAGTCCTGCGCTCATCCTTGTCCGACGAATTCCACACTTTGTCCGGGCATTCCAGAGCCCGACACCTGTGACCGGATATAACACCTAATCGCAACCTAGCAGACTAGTCGCTGGTGCTTATCCGCGACACTCATGCCCGAGCACTGAGTGTCCGTGACGCTGCTGCCGAGCTGTCGTGGTGCGGACCACGACGCATGACATGAGTCATGGTGTTGCATCGTGCTGCAACGCATGGGTCATGGTGCTGCATAGTGCTGCAATGCATGGGCCATGGTGCTGCGTCGTGGGACATGGGTTATGCAACGCATGGGCCATGGTGTTGCGTCGTGGGACATGGGTGATGCAACTCCATGGGTCATGGTGTTGCGCATGAGACATGGGTCAAGGGACAAGGTGGTGCGCATGGGACATGGGTCATGGGACAAGATGCTGCGTCATAAGACATGGGACAAGGTGCTGCGTCATGGGACATGGGACAAGGTGCTGCATCATGGGACATGGGACAAGGTGTTGCGTCATAGGACATGGGTTATGGGACAAGGTGCTGCGTCATGGGTCATGGGTCATGGGTCATCGGACTAGGTACTGCAGCGCCATGGGAAAAGGGAGCTGCAACGAAATGGGACAAGGTGCTGGAGCGCCATGGGACAAGGTGTTGCAGCGCCATGGGAAAAGGGTGTTGCAGCACCACGGGACAGGGTGCTGCAGCGCTATGGGATAAGGGTGCTGCAGCGCCATGGGACAAGGGTGCTGCAGCCCCATGGGACAAAGGAGCCATAGCCTCTAGGACATGTTCTTCATACTTGGGATGTTTTCATACTTAGCACCCACATGAGGCCTCTTTCCTTGTCTCTTGTCTGTTGTGTTCACGCTTAGCCCTTGTATCTTTTTTAGTAACCTCTTTTTTACCCAACATAGCAAGAATTGGAGATTTGGGGGGAAGCGGGAAGGGGGAAGGGACGAATCGAAGCAACTAGGGCTCAATCTCAGTGGATCGTGGCAGCAAGGTCACACTGCCACTTACAATACCCCATTGCATATTTAAGTCGTTTCGAAAGGATTCAACTCGCCGTTCGGTAGGAATTGTACTTCAAGGCGGCCCTCACGGCGCATCCGCCGCGCTGGCTTAGCCTACCACACGTGCCCTTGGGGGCCGTGGCCCATACTTGTCTTCCCCCTAAAACAATACTTCCGAGTCAGTGGACTTGAAGAGGACCAGAAGGCCGACACCACGGTCGTGTACCTTGTGGATGATGCGAAGTTGTGGTGGCGTTCGAAGTATGGTGAAAACGAAGCCAAAACCCTGAAAATAGACACTTGAGAAGAGTTTAAGAAGGAAAACTCAACGACCAGTTCTACCCAGCGAACACTGAGTTCATTGCCCAACGGAAGTTAAAGACCATCAAGCATACAGAGAGTGGGCTCGGCGTGCTTGCTTTAAATCAAGGAAATGAGCGACAAGGATCGTATGTTTAACTTCATCGATGGGCTGAAAGAGTGGGCTCGACGAGAGTTGAACTGACAGAAGCTGGATACCTTGTCGGCTTCTATAAGCGTGGCCGAACGGCTCTTTGACAACAATCTAGGGAAAGAGATCCCACCGAAGAAAGGGCCACCAGGGCCAAGTTTGATTGTGAACCGAGCAGCGTCGACTGGCTCCCAGACAGGCTCGAACAATGCTCGAAACTACAACAGGGGTAACTACAGTGGTGGAAATAATAGATATGGGAACGTTGGAGGGGGATCTTTTAGACCGGAATCCTACAGGCCCCCAGGTTCAACCTCGTCGTTCAATCGGACAGAAACGTCCACGGCAAGATGGTCGTCGAAGTTGCGTTGCTACAACTGCAAAGGGACACACAAACACACCGAGTGCCCTCATCGAGACTTGAGTGCCCTCCAACAGAATCAATCTAAGATGTCTGTGGAGTCTGATGACACCAACAAAGAAGAGACAAGCAGAAACAATGAAATGGAGGAGGATGAGATACCACACATTTACTGGGCGCCCTGAGGGGTGATGAAACCTCCCTAAAACCCAAGTCGACTAAGATCATGTACGTCGATGTAGTGATCAATGGACGTAGCACTCGAGCAATGGTTGACACGGGTGCCACCCATAACTTCGTGGCCGGCACTGAAGCAGAGAGATTGGGAGTGAAGCTAGACCGCGCTGGCGACAGCATGAAGGCCGTGAACTCGGCAGCAAGACCTATTCATGGGATTTCGAAGAGAGTCCTCACTCGGATAGGGGAGTGGAGTGGTCGATTGGACCTTACTGTGACTCCACTAGATGATTTTAAGATGGTATTGGGTATGGACTTCCTCTGCACGTCTAAAGCGGCGGCCATGCCCCATTTGAGTTCCTTGTTGTTGATGGGTAATAGCTCATGTCTTGTAAAAGCTTCGAACGCGAAGGTTGAGAATAGACGGGGATAGATGCTCTCGTCAATGAAGTTTGAGAAGGGACTTAGGAGATGTGAACCGTCGTTCCTGCCTACTTTTTCGATGAAGGAAGATTGTAGGGATGAGAATACGCCTTCGGAGGTAGTGAAACTTCTTGAGGGATTCAAGGACATCTTACCCAAGTCCTCCCCCCTCGCCGATCCGTCAATCATCAGATCGAGTTGATCCCAGGAGCCGTGCCACCCGCTCACTAGATGATTTTTGATGGTATTGGATGGCACCTCCCGAGTTGGCTGAACTGAGGAAACAGTTGGATGGTCTATTGAAGGGAGGATTCATCCGGCCGTCCAAAGTGCCCTATGGGGCTCCGGTGTTGTTTAAGAAGAAGCAAGATGGAACTCTCTGACTGTCTACTGATGAACGCTCCTGCAACGTTCTGCACTTTGATGAACCATGTCTTCCATGTGTACTTTGATAAGTTCGTGGTGGTATACCTCGATGATATTGTGATCTACAGCAAGACCATGAGTGAACACCTGGAACACTTAAGACTTGTGTTTGAAATGTTGCGCGAGCACCACCTCTTCGTGAAGCCTGAGAAGTGCTCGTTTGCACAAGAAGAAATTAGTTTCCTTGGTCACTTTGTAGGAAAGGGGAAGATGCGCATGGATCCTAAGAAAGTCTCGGCCATCAAGGAGTAGCAGCCTCCGAAGAATGTCTCTGAGCTCCGTTCCTTCCTTGGCCTTGCTAATTACTATCGGCGTCTCATTTCAGGGTATTCTGGTATTGTGGCTCCCCTCACAGACTTGCTCAAGAAGTGTGAAGGTTGGAATTGGGCCGAATCACAGACTGAGGCGTTCGAGAATTTGAAAAGGATGGTAACGAAGGAACCGGTGTTGGCTCTCTCTGATGTCACAAAACCTTTCAAGGTCGAGACTGATGCCTCAGACCTTGCCCTCGGGGGACTTCTACTTCAAGAAGGGCACACAATTGCTTTTGAGAGCCGCAAGCTGAATGGGGCCGAGAGGCGGTATGCCGCTCAAGAGAAGGAGTTACTGGCAATTGTACATTGCTTAAGGGTCTAGAGACACTATCTTCTTGGTTCGAAGTTTCTCGTTCGCACAAACGACACCGCGGCGAGCCATTTCTTAACCCAACCGAGACTCACCGGTCGACAAACTTGGTGGCAAGAATCTCTTGCGAAATTTGATGTGGAGTTCACATACAGACTTGGGGTCAACAACAAGGTCGCAAACGCTCTCAGTCGTCG
>CM076151.1:31105000-31112500 GCA_038025085.1 Tetragonia tetragonoides | reverse complement strand
CATCCAGGAGGGGGTGTACCATTTTGATAACAAACCAATGATTATTAGGCCATGGTCAGAAAACATTGACTATGATCAAGAGGAGCTCACCTCTGTGCCAATATGGGTTAAATTCCCTGGACTCAATGTCAAGTATTGGAATGCAATGGGTCTGAGCAAAATCTCTAGCCTAGTTGGGAGGCCAATGATGGCAGACAGAAGCACAGAGCTCAAGGTGGGAATACACTATGCTAGAGTTCTGATTGAAGTGCAACTAGGAGAGGAGTACCCTAAGAAAGTGTATTTCAAGAATGAGAGGGGAAACATAGTGGAGCAAGCAGTGGACTATGATTGGAAGCCAAGTCTGTGCAACCACTGTAAACAATATGGTCACAGTGAAGCAGATTGCAGGAAAAAGATACCTGAGACTACACCTGTGCAACAAGGGCCTGTACATACCCAGCCTGCACAGCAAGGAAGTCCAAGGACTCAGCAATGGCAGTTTGCAGGAAGAGCTAGAGGGAGAGCCTGGAATGCAGGAAGAGGAGCAAAAACAGGAAAAGGCTATTACAGACAGGTCCAGCAGCAGGCCAAAACTGTTATGCAGAACAGTTTTGACATTTTGCAAAATCAGGAAGAAATGCAGGAAACACAAAAGGAACTGCCAACAGCAGCAGCAGTTGTGGAGCCTGAGCAAAAAACAGACCAGAATCCAGTTGAGGTGCCAACGAATGGTAAGTCCCCTGTCTTGACTAGTGGTCATGGATAGGGTACTAATTTGGAATGTTAGAGGCCTTAATGGCCCAAATAAACAGAGAGATATAGCTCTCTTTTGCAAAAAAAATAATTGTGGGTTAGTGGCTTTTCTTGAAACAAAAAAAAGATTAGCCAACCTAGAAAAATACAAAAAATGTTTCATGACAGGGTGGGACTCTTACAGTAATCTTAGTGAGCATAGACTGGGTAGAATCTGGTTAAGATGGATACCAAGCATTTTTAATGTGGATGTTTTATTCTCATCTGTGCAAATGATTATCTGTAAAGTAGTAAATGTTGTGAAAAAATGGGAATTTGTGGTGAGTTTTGTATATGGTTTAAATGAGAAGGAGGAAAGGAGAGTACTATGGAAGGACTTAAATGATTTTGCAATTAATTGCAACTCCCCATGGTTTGTAGGGGGGGATTTCAATAATGTACTGCTCCCTGAAAATAGAAAAGGTGGAGTACCAGTTGCTTATGCAGAAATACAGGATTTCAAAGAGTGCATAGAAAAATGTTTTCTCACTGAAATGGGGTGGTCAGGGTGCCAGTTTACTTGGAATAATAGGCATGAAAAAGGGGGGAGAGTATATTCTAAAATTGATTGGGCATTTGTAAACAGTTTATGGCTTCAGGAATTAGATCAATCAGATCTTGTATTCCATCCAGAGGGTGTTCCAGATCACTCCCCAATCTGTCTGTCTCTCCATAGAGAATTTACAAAAAAAATTATTCCCTTTAAATACTTCAACATGTGGAGCCTCCACTCTGAATTCCAACCTAAGGTGCAGCAAGCTTGGAATTTCAGAACACAAGGCACAAAAATGTTCAGAGTGTACCAGAAATTGAAAAAGGTGAGGAAAGTGCTGAAAAAGCTAAACAGGAATGATTTCCAGACATTCTGGCTCAAGCAGATACAGCTAGGATAGCCATGACCCAAGCACAGACTGAAGCTAACAAAGAGCCATTAAATGATGCAATACAACAGACTGAATTACAGGCCAGGAAAAGATACAATGAGGTTAATATGGCAGCTGAAAATTTCCTACAGCAGAAAAGCAAGGCAAAGTGGATACAATAGGGAGATGGGAATAATCAATTCTTCCATGCAGTTATGAAGCAAAGAAGTGATAACAACAGAATTCACTCCATTAGGACACAACAGGGGACCCTTCTGGAGGACCAGAACCTGGTCATGGAAGAATTTGTGAGATTTTACAAGGATATGTTGGGGGTGACAGGAACCAGAACAAGTAAAGCTGAAGACAGATACTTCCAAGCAGGTCACAGACTAGACATCCACCAACAGATGAACCTTCAGCTGGCACCCCATGTGCAAAGAGCTTGCACTAAGTCATCTGTGTTTTGCTAATGACTTAATGTGTTTCTGTAAAGCAGACACTGCATCTGTGAGCACAATGATGAACAACATAAACCACTTCTCAAAAGCAACAGGCTTGTATGCAAACTAGGAAAAATCAAACATCTACCTAGCAGGGGTGGATATGCAAGGAAAAAATGCACTGTTACAACTCTCAGGCTTCAGGGAGGGTACTTTGCCCATGAGATACCTAGGTGTCCCACTATCCCCTTCAAAATGGAGCAAAATAGATTGTGAATGTCTGGTGGACAAAATGACAAAAAGGATGCAGATATGGGCCTCGAGGAACCTTTCATATGCAGGGAGAGTCCAACTAATAAACTCTGTACTATTCTCCATTCATGTATACTGGTCAAGTATCTTCATTTTGCCAACTGGGGTACTAAAAAGTGTGGAGCAAAAACGCAGATTTTTCTTGTGGGGGACAACTGAGCAGAAGCATAAGACAAGCTTGGTGGCCTGGGATATGGTATGCAGACCAAGAAACAATGGAGGACTTAATGTTAAGAACTGCAAATGGTTCAACATAGCTCTGAATGGCAAGCACATCTGGGATATTGCAACAAAAAAAGACACACTGTGGGTGAAGTGGATCAATGGGATTTTTCTGAAAGGAGTTAACATTTGGAATTATGCTCCAGTATGGGGCACAAGTTGGTACTGGAACAAACTGAACAAGATCAAAAGTTACTTCCAGGGGCAATACACAGCAGGGGGGGTATGGAAATTTGCATCTGATGGTATTTACTCTGCTGGAAGTGGATACAGAATGCTACAAGGAAACATGACAAAATGCAGGCATGTAGACTTGATATGGGGGAAGATATCCATGCCTAGACATAGTTTTTGCCTATGGCTGGCTCAAATGGATAGATTGCTAACAAAGGACAGATTACAGAGGATGGGATTTCTGAATGGGGATGCCTTATGCTATCTGTGCAAGCAGGAACCAGAGGAACACAATCACTTGTTCTTCAAATGCAAAGTTGCAAAAGAAGTCTTGGAACAGATAAGGGGATGGCTGCAAATTTCAGCAAGAGCAAGTACAATTCAGGGGATGTTTAACTGGATCAGCAGACAAAAATGCTCGAGAATCAGAAAGGAAGTTTATGCATCAGGGGTAGCAGCAGCAGTATACTGGATATGGAGATGCAGAAATACTCATTTTGCTGGCAAAGGCAGCATACCAGTGCCACAGATGATATAACAGGTCCAGCAAGCAGTCAGATGCAGAATACAGCAATGCTGCAACAGCAAGAGGAAGATCTCCAGCAGGGACAAGATCTGGATAGGGGGATATAGGCTGAAATTAAACTGGATCACAGCAAGGAACAAAGCAAACAGACAGATTACACCAGTCAGAAAGGCAGAAAGCAGAACTTAACAGGGGGTCATGACATATTTGCAAGGTACCAGGAACATGTGCAGCAAAATGGACAGCAGGTTCCAGAAGGGAATCAGTAGCAGATTGATGCAGCCAGACTCTAAATCAGGCAACAGGAACCAGTAGACTGCACAGGAAAACAGCAGGATGCTGTTGCAGAAAAGAAGATGGAATGAACCAGCTCTGGAAGACTGCACCAGCAGAGGATTCAGAGTATAGGACAGAAGCAAAGTAGAAGCAGGAAGAAGCAGATTCAGTGTAAAACAAGGAAATTTTGTAATCAGCAGCAGGTTGATGTAGCAAGGTAGAATGAGGAATGTAACAGTTCCAAGCAGAGTCGAAAAGCTAGAAGAAGTTGTAATATTTTTAGCTATATATGTTTTTGTATTTTGTTGCAAGTCAGAAATAATTTTTGCAAATTGTAATGCCTACAGAGATGGTAAGGATTAATTTTTGTAAACTGTAATGTGTACAGAGTTGGTGAACCACTGCCTGTAGTGAGTTGCACCAGATTGAAGGATTGTAAGGTAGTAGAGGGATGTAGCAAAAAGGAACCCTACCTAGTAGGTGGCCTTGGTTCTGCATTGCCTAAGGACTGTAATCTTGTGACATTACAGAGAGCAATAATACAATTTCTGACTTACACCAAAAAAAACATTAGTATCGCGTAAAACCACCCTTACAAGCCTATCAGAGACCCAATAACAAACCCTAGGGGCCTCCCATGTCCCCTAGGGGTCTCCCGTGCAATATGTGGCAAAAATATTAACTTCGAAAAGTTTGTGTCCGGAGGCCCAAAACACGTCCCCTAGAGCACTCCCGGAGCCCGACTGCCGTTTTCGCCCGATATTTTGGTGGGGGCTCTTTTATGGCCCTAGGGGACCCACGGTGCCCCGGGAGGGGCAACTTGATTCCCGAACTCAAATATCACACATGTCGCCCGTTTTCGGGCCCTAATAATGGCATTCATATTGGCATCCGAGGCGCACGCTAAGCTTATGCTAACTTGCTCCTAGTTCAATGGTGAGGAAGGAAAAAGCGAAACGAGCAACTGAGAAGGAGGGTACTAAGTCAGTGAATGTAACGCAAGTAATTACAGAACCAACTATGGAAATTCCCCATGAATTGCATAGCACATAGAGGCCAAACATGGATAGAGTTGTCAGGAACCTAGCTGACGAACTGGAGGCCCAAATACTCCGGGTGTTCAGAATGGGTCTGTACAGCAAATTGAGTTGGCAAGGGAGAGGATTAACTCATGGCTGTGCCAATTGCAGGAAAAAGCAAAATCAAGAGGTTCTTTGCCAGATGAAGCCGAAGATGCTGAGAAGGAGCCTTCTATGGATGCTGAAATAGGTAACCCCTCTGCCAGGGATAAATTCGACATTTCTAAGCTTAAAAATGCTGGATTTAGGCTTGAATATGTAGAACCTATGATTGTTGATGGTAAACCAGTTGGTGAAATTAAACTAGATGATATTAAATCCGAGATTGAGTATTGGAGTCAAGCCCTAGGATCCTATGTCTTGGGGGCTAGGCCTCCTGTGAGTGTGTTCAGTGGGTTCTTGAGGCGTATATGGGCAAATAGGGGCATGAAAAAAATTGCAATGATGCAAAATGGGATTGTCCTGGTTCGTTTTGACACTATGGAACAAAGGGAATCAATATTGCAGGAAGGGGTTTTCTATTTTGATAATAACCCTCTCATTGTTAGACCATGGTCACCTAATGTGGCTTATGCAAAGGAAGAATTGCATTCTGTGCCAATTTGGGTGAAGTTGCCTGGTTTGAACATCAATATTGGAATGCTACTGGATTAAGTAAAGTAGCTAGTTTAATAGGAAGGCCTATGATGGCAAATAAGAACACAGAAAGGAAAGTAGGCATTAATTTTACAAGGGTGTTAATTGAGGTGAATATTGAATCTGCCTTCCCAGATAAGGTGAATTTTCGAAATGAAAAAGGAGTTATTGTGGAGCAACCAGTGATTTATGACTGAAAACCTACAATGTGTAAGTTCTGTAGCCAATAAAGCCACACTGAAGATGTCTGCAGGAAGAAGGCAGGCACCTTGGACAGTCTGAGGAATGCAAATGGTACTCTGCACAGGGCACCAGTTGGTGGAACTGCTCTTGTACCTCCAGTACTGGTGATGGGGTCAGACAACAACAATGGATCCCAGCAGGGAGAGGAAGAGGTAGATGCAGAGTGGGATACAGACAAAATATGCAGAGAGGGGGTGGTGCAGGCAGACAGAACAATTGCCATCCTAGACCTGAAGCTGTTGTAAATGTTACAAGTCAGACCCAAACATTAGAGGGAGTGGAAGGTACCCCAATCAACAACTCTTTTGCCAGTTTGAAGACTGAACAGCTTGAGCAACCAGTTGGGATACTGGGAGGTGAGCAGATCATATCCTCAGTTGGTCATGGATAGCTTATGTGTATGGAATATTAGAGGTCTGAATGGACCTAATAAGCAAAAAGAGGTGAATCTCTTTTGCAATGTTAATAAATTTAGTTTTGTTGCTTTTTTAGAAACTAAAATAAGAAGTAGTAATCTTGAAAAGTGCAAAAAAAGTGTGCTAGAAGGGTGGGACTCTTAGATTAATTTGGCTGATCACAATCTGGGAAGAATATGGCTTAGATGGCTTCCTCATGTCTCAAATGTTGTGGTAGTGTTTCATTCTGCTCAAATGATTATTGTTAAAATCATTGAACTCAAAACACAGAAAATGTTTTTGCTAGTATAGTGTATGGTCTGAATGAGGAGGAAAGGAAGGAATTATGGGGAGATTTGTCTGATTTCGCTACTACATGCTCAGTACCTTGGGTAGTAGCAGGGGATTTTAACAATGTTTTTACGCCTGCTGATAGGCAAGGAGGTAATGCAATGTCCCTTAATGAGATTGCTGAGTTTCAGGCTTGTTTAGAATAATGCTTGCTGACTGAGCTTGGTTGGACTGGTTGCAAGCACACTTGGAGTAATAGGCATGAAAATGGGCCTAGGGTGTACTCAAAAATAGATTGGGTCATTGCTAATTGTCAATGGTTGCAGCATTATACTCAATGTTCTGTTAAATTCCTACCTGAAGGAATTTCAGACCACTCTCCAGCTGTCATTGATTTGCAACCTGGAAGCATACAGAGGCAGGGTAAATTCAGATATTTCAATATGTGGGGGAAACATGTTAAGTTTGGTAACACGGTGAGCAGAGCCTGGGACATTGAATGTCATGGGACTAAAATGTTCAAATTGTACTGCAAACTGAAGAATGTCAGGCATAGCCTGAAGAACTTAAACAGAAGGGAATTTTCAGACATCTTGTCAAGAGTAGATGAGGCAAGATCTCAGCTGCACATAGCCCAGTTTTCTGCAAACAATAACCCCTCAGACACAGCAATACAATCAGCTGAACTTCAAGCCAGGAAGAATTTTGTGAGTTTGAATAATGCAGCTGAAGAATTCCTTGTAGCTAATAGATCTATTGTACATAACATCATGATATGTCAAGATATTATTAGACATTACAGGAAGAAGGGAACAACAACTAGATGTTTGATGAAAATTGATCTACACAAAGCATATGACACAATTCACTGGTCCTTCTTGGAGGAAATGCTGGAGGGGTACAAATTCCCAAAGAAATTCCAAGATTGGGTTATGGCTTGTGTGAGCACAGCCAGCTTCTGAATTAGCTTGAATGGAACAGATGGAGGTTACTTCGAAGAAAAAAGAGGGATTAGGCAGGGAGATCCTATCTCACCTTTGCTGTTTGTTTTCGTAATGGAATACTTATCCAGACTGCTAAAGCTGCTAAGGAATGACAAGGAGTTCAGCTGGCATCTAATGTGTAAAAGTGTGGGACTCAATCATCTATGTTTTGCTGATGATCTCATGGTGTTTTTAGAGCAAATGAAGCTTCAGTCACCAAGATTATGGAGTGTTTCTCCTATTTTTCTCAAGCCACAGGATTGACAGCAAATACAAACAAATC
>CM076151.1:31045000-31097500 GCA_038025085.1 Tetragonia tetragonoides | reverse complement strand
TAGCAAATACCATCAAACAAACTTTAACTCATTTAATGAGCCCTTCACAGTTTCACAGTCTTAATTAGTTCATACTTACACATGCATGGCTTAATCTTTGAGACAAGCATATGACTAGTGCCAGGATCAACCAGGTAGCACCATCAATCGACGCTGGACGCGTATGAGCTTTTCCGAGCGATCGGGAGGTCAACTCGCGCTCGACCGTCGTTCGTGCTGAGCGAAGAACGCTAGATTGGACAGCTAAGGCTTTTCGGACCCCTGCCCGCTCAGTGTTCCGCATCCCAGAGAAAAGCTAGAGCACGCAGCCCATGCCACAGCTGCACCGAAGGCTCGACGTGGGTGGACGGCGTGCTCAGCTTGAGTGGTCCATCCGGCACCCTTGGGAAGATGCCGGACGAAGATCTCATCTTTTCAGGGTCACGATTACCATCCGTAGGCATCAAACACAAGAAACCATGCTTCGTCCAAGGCAATTCGCTCTTGGAGCAATCGATGAAAAGGTCTGTGGGTGTGCGGTTGATTGCACGAGTAGGAACCCCGCCAACCAAAATGGACCGAGTGCCACTCACACGCCTTCCAAATTACTGCGCTAAAATCACCCTTGACGTACCCACGAAACTACATAGTAGCCCCGTGGATGTCCGAGGAAGACCCCAACGAGCACAACGCTCGGCGTGAAAATCTCGATGAAGGGACGTTCGATACCCACTCGCCGGCTAGCGGCTCATCCCGAAGGAGATCACATCCATACGACGTTTATACCCACCCGCCGGCTAGACAGCTCAATCCCGAAGGAGATCACATCCATCCGACGTCGGCAGGATGGCTCATCCCTAAGGAGATCATATCTTGGACGGAATTTACCGCCCGCTCAAGGCTGCATTCCCAAACAACCCGACTCGGCGACAGCGCCTCGTGGTGCGACACGGTCCGGGCATGATGGGGTTCTCACCCTCTCTGGCGCCCCTTTCCAGGGGACTTGGGCTCGTTTCGTCGCAGAGGACACTTCTCCAGACTACAATTCGGACGACAAGGCCGCCTGATTTTAAAGCTGGGCTCTTCCCGGATCGCTCGCCACTACATGGAGAATCCTTGTAAGTTTCTTTTCCTCCGCTTATTGGTATGCTTAAACTCAGTGGGTAACCCCGCCTGACATGGGGTCGCAACGGTTGTGAGCTTTTGCTCGGGGTCCTTCGAGCTCTCCTGGAGGCGTGCGTAAGCAGCGTAATCCGTGAGTTTTAATCCACCAATCGCCGCGGTTGCTCATCGCCGTGGGCTCTTTATTTAGGCCAGCCTCGCCCGTTGAGGCACGGGAGGCCATCCTTCTTCCCCTCCCAGGCGAGGTGGGTGGGGGAGACGCGATGCGTGACGCCCATGCAGACGTGCCCTATTTTAAAGCTGGATGCGTGACTTGGGCCCGGTCCGTCGCAGCGAACGCTTCTCAAGACTACAATTCACACGGCGAGGCCGCCCTATTTTAAAGCTGGGCTTTTCCCGGTTTGCTCGCCGCTACTAGACGAATCCTTGTATGGTTCGCTTCTTCCGCTTATTGATATGCTTAAACTCAGCCTGTAGCCCCGCCTGACATGGGGTCGCAACGATTGTGAGCTTTCGCTCGGGGTCCTTCGAGCTCCCTTGACGGCGTGCGTGCGTAGCGTGATCCGTGAATTTTAATCCATTAATCGTCGCGGCTGCTCATCGCCGTGGGATGCCTATTTAGGCGAGCCGCGCCCGGTGAGGCACGGGAGGCCATCTTTCTTCCCCTCCCACGCGAGGTGGGTGGGGGAGATCCGATGCGTGACGCCCATGCAGACGAGCCCTCGGCCTGACAGCTTCGGGCGCAACTTGCGTTCAAAGACTCGATGGTTCACGGGATTCTGCAATTCACACCAAGTATCGCATGTTGCTACGTTCTTCATCGATGCGAGAGCCATGATATCCATTGCCGAGAGTCGTTTTGTAAGTATGTACGGCTGCCACGCCCAACGCCGGCGAACCGGACGCGGAAGGGCACTTTATCTCTTCATGTTCCTTGGCACTTTCCGCGCCGGGGTTCGTTGTTGCACCGGGCGGCACCCACGAGGATAGCCCCCTGACTAGGGAAGGGGCTGTTAGCCCAAGGGCCTTTAGCTCCCCACCCCGGAGTGATAAACGTGTTCACGGGTCGTTCTGCTAGGCAGGTTTCGACAATGATCCTTCTGCAGGTTCACCTACGGAAACCTTGTTACGACTTCTCCTTCCTCTAAATGATAAGGTTCAATGGACTTCTAGCGACGTCGCCGGCAGCAAACCGCCCACGTCGCCGCGATCCGAACATTTTACCAGACCATTCAATCGGTAGGAGCGACGGGCGATGTGTACCTAGGGCAGGGATGTAGTCAACGCAAGCTGATGACTAGCGCTTACTAGGAATTCCTCGTTGAAGATCAACAATTGCAATGATCTATCACCATCACAACGAAATTTCAAATATTACCCGGGCCTGTCGGCCAAGGCTATAGACTCGTTGAATACATCAGTGTAGCGCGCGTGCGGCCCAGAACATCTAAGGGCATCACAGACCTGTTATTGCCTCAAACTTCCGTGGCCTGGAAGGTCGTAGTCCCTCTAAGAAGCTAGCTGCGAAGGTATGACTCCGCATAGCTAGTTAGCAGGCTTAGCTCTCATTCATTAACGGAATTAACCAGACAAATCGCTCCACCAACTAAGAATGGCCAAGCACCACCACCCATAGAATCAAGAAAGAGCTCTTAGTCTCTCAATCCTTACTATGTATGGACCTGCTAAGTTTCCCCGTGTTGAGGCAAATTAAGCCGCAGGCCCCACTCCTGGTGGTGCCGGCGGTGTCCTAAAAGTAACATCCGCTGATCCCTGGCCACTCACACGCCTTAACAATTACTGCGCCAAAATCACCCTCGACGTACCCACGAAACTACATAGTAGCCCCATGGATGTCCGAGGGAGACCCCAACGAGCACAATGCTCGGCGTTAAAATATTGATGAAGGGACGTTGGATACCCACTCGCCGGATAGACGGCTCATCGCGAAGGAGATCACATCCATACGACGTTTATACCCATCCGCCGGGTAGACAGCTCAATCCCGAAGGAGATCACATCCATCCTACGTCGGCTGGATGCCTCATCCCGAAGGAGATCACATCTTTTCGACGTTGTCTCAACAGCTCGATCCCGAAGGAGATCACATCCATTTGACGTTTATACCCGCAAGCCGGCTAGACCGAAGGAGATCACATCCATCCGACGTTTATACCCCCCAGCCGGCTAGATAGCTCATCCCGAAGGAGATCACATCCATCCGACGATTATACCCGCAAGCCGGCTAGATAGCTTATCCCGAAGGAGGTCACATCCATCCGACGTCGGCTGGATGGCTCATCCCGAAGGAGATGATATCTGTCCGACGTACTCTGCAAAGCTCGATCCCAAAGGAGATCACATCCGTCCAACATTTATAACCACATCGTAACTGTAAGCCATCGTCGACCTCGACAGCGCCCGAGTGGACGCGACATGAGACAACTCTGCGCCTAGTAGACGCTTCATGTTGCGTCACGTCGCGTCCGTCTCCGGCGCCGCCTCCGTCTCCGGCATAGGGGGTCGGTGCTTGAGCCGAGGTGTCGTGGGTGTCCGGCTATGATGGCGCACAACTTGACAGTACTCGGCGCCTCGTAGGCGCTTCATGTTGCGTCGCTTGCCTTCCTTCGCCCACAAGCACTCTCTCAAGCAACTACCCCCTAAAGAGTCTTACAAGGTTTAGTGGTTCTGACAGGAGGAGACATGCACAGTGCATAACTTTCATACTTGGGTTTTTGAGAGCTTGGATAATTATTTTCCAAAAGTTCCACCTCAAACTTTTCAAGTATATTATTAAATTACGGAAAAATATATTTTTTTAAAAATTTTCACCCAAGGTAGCTATTTAATTTAATTTATAATTAAAAAATAGGTTGAAAAATAGGAAATAAATAGAAATAATATCAGAAAAATTACAAATAACTTCAAAAAAATTGAAAAATATTTTTGAGACCTTGATTTTATCATAGAAATAATTTTGACACCTCACTCCTCACTCTTGGGGGTAGGAAATCCCGGCCCTCAACCATGCTTTTGGTGTTCCGGCCCTTACATTGGCATCTCGTAAAAACGCAATTATAAGCTTAACATGGACCAGATAACTAACCCCGGGGGCTTCCCATATCCCTTAGGGATTTCCCGTGTGATATGGTGTAAAAATATACACCTACGGTTCGGAGCCTCTTGGAAGGCAAAAAAATGTGGATTATGTCCTTTGATTTTCGGCTTCCCGGGGCCCGGGTGTAATTTTTGCCCAAACAACTCGTAGGGGTCTATCATGACACTAGAGGGCACTAGGCGCTCCGGGAGGGTCATCCTTATCCCCGAACACCGATATCACCGATGACGCCGGTATTAAAACCCTTAAATTGGCATCGCATAAAACTGCCCTTACAAGCCTATCAGGGACCCAGTAACCGACCTTGGGGGCCTCCCATGTCCCCTATGGGTCTCCCGTGAGATACGGGGCAAAAATATTAACGTCGAAAAGTTTGCGCCCGGAGGACCAGTACAAGTCCCCTAGAGCATTCCCGGGCCCGCTTGCCGTTTTCGCCCGAAATTTTTTCGGGTCTATTATGGCCCTAGGGGACCCTCGGTGCCCCGGGAGGTTCACCTTCATCCCCGAACCCCGATATCACACATGTCGCCTGTTTTAAGGCCCTAACATTGGCATCCCGTAAAACCGCCCTTACAAGCCTATCAGAGACCCAATAACCGACCCTAGGGGCCTCCCATGTCCCCTAGGGGTCTCCTGTGCGATATGGGGCAAAAATATTAACATCGAAAAGTTTGCGTCCAGAGGCCCAAAACACATCCCCTAGAGTAATCACGGGGCCCGGTTGCCGTTTTCGCATGAAATTTTGTCGGCGACTCTATTATGGCCCTAGGGGACCCCCGGTGCCCCGGGAGGTTAACCTTGATTCCCGAACTCAGATATCACCCATATCGCTCGTTTTCGGGCCCTAACATTGGCATCGCTGTTATGTAATGGATTGAATCTGAAATAAACTACTGGAATCAAGCAGTGGTCTGTTATGTAATGGGAGCAAGGCCCCCAATTAATGTTCTAAGTGGTTTTCTTCGAAGAATCTGGGCAAAGAGAGGGATGAATAAAATTGCCATGATGAAAAATGGGATGGTTTTGGTCAGGTTTGACTCCCTAGAACTGAGAGATGCAGTGCTACAAGAGGGGGTTTACCACTTTGACAATAAGCCCATGATTGTTAGGGCATGGTCTGAAAATATAGATTATGAAAAAGAGGAACTGACCTCGGTGCCAATTTGGGTAAAATTCCCGGGACTTAATGTGAAGTACTGGAATGCAATGGGATTAAGTAAGATAGGAAGCCTTGTAGGAAGGCCAATGATGGCAGATAGAAACACAGAGCTTAAAGTTGGAATCCAGTTTGCCAGGGTGATGATTGAAGTTGAAATTGGAGCTGCTTACCCCAATAAGGTGCACTACAGGAATGAGAAGGGAAATGTTGTAGAACAGGTAGTGGAATATGACTGGAAGCCTGTCCTATGCACCCACTGCAAGCAATATGGGCACTGTGAGGCAGAATGCAGGAAGAAAGTTGCTGCAGCAACTGTGATACCAACACAGATTGCAGTACCAGTACAGAAGCAACCTGGCCAACAGAAAAACACTAGGGCACAGCAATGGCAGAATGTTGGGAGGGGGAGAGGAAGAATGAATAATGCAGGTAGAGGAGCAAGAGCTAGAAGGGGTATTTACAGGCAAATTCAGCAACAACAGTAGGATAAGCCACAGACACAAAACCCCTTTGCAGCACTGTAGAATGAAGGTGAAGCACAGGACAAGCAACAGTCCAGAGACAGTAGAGAACCTGACATTCAGAAGGAGATACACACAGGTTTCAGAAGGGAATCAGAAGCAGGTTGATGCAGCTAGACTCTGAATCAGGTAACATGAACCAGTAGAGTATAGAGGAAATCAGCAGGGTGTTGTTGCAGAAAATAAGGAGGATGAATCAACTCTGGAAGATTGCCCCAGCAGAAGATTCAGAGGTTGAGAGCGGAAGCAAAGCAGAAGCAGGAAGAAGCAGTTTGAGTGGAAAAAAAGTATAGAAATTCTGTAATAATTTAGATTATTAAGTTTTTGTTTTTTGCTGTAAGACAGGAATGTTGTTTGTATTTTGTATCTGTATTCAGATATGGGGAACCACTGCATGTAGTAAGTGCCCCCAGGAATGTAGGGTTGTAAGGAAAAAAGGGATGCAGAGGAAGAGGAACCCTACCTAGTAGGTGGCCTTGGACTTGCATTACCTATGGACTGTAATATGTGTAACATTACAGCTAGCAATAACACAATTTCTGACTTGCACCACAAAAAACATTGGCATCGCGTAAAACCGCCCTTACAAGCCTATCAGAGACCAAATAATCGACCCTAGGGGCCTCCCATGTCCCCTAGGGGTCTCCCGTGCGATATGGGGCGAAAATATTAACGTCGAAATGTTTGCGTTCGGAGGCCCAAAACACATCCCCTAGAGTAATCACGGGGCCCGGTTGCCGTTTTCGCATGAAATTTTGTCGAGGACTCTGTTATGGCCCTAGGGGACCCCCGGTGCCCCAGGAGGTTCACCTTGATTCCCGAACTCAGATATCACCCATGTCGCCCGTTTTCGAGCCCTAACATTGACATCGCATTTTGGCATCCTGTCGGCATCGATCGCGCGTTTTCTCTCTCTAAAATGCTCTCCCCTTTCTTCTCCACAGAGTTCGTTAAACTCCATTAACAACCCTGAGTTCGATGGGGAAGAAAGAGAAATCTAAGCGAGGGAATGGAAACGATGATGGGGGTGCGAAGAAATCGACAGCTCCACCTTGTCCCACGAAGAATGTGACACAAAGAAAACGTTCGAGCGCAACTCATGAAAACCTAGGTCGAGTTATGAGAAATCTAACGGATGAATTGGAGGACCCAGACATCATGACACCGGAAGTGCATACTGAAACTATGCAGCAAATTGAATTAGCGCAAGAAAAAATTAATTCTTGGATGTCGAAGATGAAGGAAAGGGCCAGCAATCAAGCCTCCGATGAAGAGCAGGTCGAAACTGTACCACAAGAAAAACAGCAACAATTTGCAGATTCAGGTAAAACATCTGCTTGGGAAAATTTTGACATGACAAAACTCAAAAATGCTGGATTTAAATTAGATTTTATAGCACCCGTAATGCTCGATGGAAAACCTGTAGGAGAAATAAACCTCAAGGACATAGAATCTGAAATTAATTATTGGAATCAATCTGTTGTTTGCTATGTTATGGGGTCAAGACCACCTATCAGTGTGCTTAGTGGATTCCTTAGGAGAATTTGGTCGAAGAGGGGAATGAATAAAATAGCTATGATGAAGAATGGACTAGTTATTGTGCGATTCGATTCAATGGAACAAAGAGATGCAGTGCTAGAGGAAGGGGTTTATCATTTTGACAACAAACCAATGATTGTGAGACCTTGGTCTGAGAATATAGACTATGCTCATGAGGAGCTAACATCTGTTCCTATTTGGGTCAAATTCCCGGGTCTGAGTGTCAAATATTGGAATGCAGTAGGGCTGAGTAAAATGGCAAGCTTGGTAGGCAGACCAATGATGGCTGACAGAAACACTGAACTGAAAGTAGGGATCCAGTATGCCAGAGTGTTGATTGAAGTGGAGATAGGGGGGAAATATCCAGATAAGGTACACTACAAGAATGAAAGAGGGAACATAGTGGAACAAGAAGTCGAGTATGACTGGAAACCTGTACTATGCAACCACTACAAACAACATGGACACAGTGAGACTGAATGCAGGAAAAAGAAAGCAATACAGGAGCCTATGACACAGACAATACCTGGGCAACAAATACCTGCACAGCAAGCAAAGCCAAGAACACAGCAATGGCAGAATGCAGGGAGAGGCAGAGGCAGGATGGGCAATGCAGGGAGAGGGGCAAGGGCTGGAAGAGGTGTCTATAGACAAGTCCAACAGACCAACAATGCAGCAACCCAATTACAGAACCCCTTTGAGATACTGCAAGAAGTAGATGGGGAACAAGAGGGAAGACAGGTACAAGGGCAAGTAACAGAGCCAGGAATGCAGGAAGAACAACCACCAGAGGAAGAGCCAGAACATGGTAAGACTCCTATCTTGACTAATAGTCATGGATAGGTTGCTTATTTGGAATGTTAGAGGCCTGAATGGCCCAAACAAGCAGAGGGATGTGGCCCTCTACTGTAAAAATAATAAATGTGGATTGGTGGCATTTCTTGAAACAAAAATTAGATTAGTTAATATGGAAAAATGCAAAAATAGTTTCATGCCAGAATGGGAATCTTTTAGCAACCACAATGAACACAGACATGGTAGAATATGGATTAGGTGGTTACCTAATTATTTTCATGTTGATATTATTTTTTCCTCTGTGCAAATGGTAATTTGTAATGTGAGAAACAAGGAGGGGAAAAAGGATTTTGTGGTGAGTTTTGTATATGGAATGAATGAGAAAGAAGATAGGAAGCAATTGTGGAAGGACATTAATGATTTTGCAACTATCTGCAACAAACCATGGATTGTTGGGGGGGATTTCAACAATGTTTTGCTACCTGGGAACAGACAAGGTGGTTTGCCAGTCACCTTTGCTGAAATCCAGGATTTTAAATCCTGTATGGATAGTTGTTTCCTCACTGAAATGAGCTGGTCTGGTTACCCATTCACCTGGAACAATAGGCATGAAGGGAGGGAAAGAGTATACTCTAAGATTGATTGGGTTTTTGTCAATAGTTTATGGATGCAGGAGTTTGACCAGTGCACCCTACAGTTCATGCCAGAGGATGTATCTGATCATTCCCCTATCTACATAAATCTGCACAAAAACCAAATTATAAATAAAACCCCCTTTAAATTCTTTAATATGTGGTGCCTCCACTCTGAATTCCTAGCCTTGGTGCAGCAAGCATGGAATTGTAGAACACACGGTACTAAAATGTTTAGGGTTTACCAAAAACTGAAAAATGTGAAACAGGCCTTGAAAAAGCTTAACAGAGCTGAATTTAGTGATATTTTAGTACAGACTGATATTGCTAGATCAGTGATGAATCAAGCACAGGAAGATGCAAGCAAAGAGCCACTGAATGAGCTACTGCAGAAGGGAGAAATTCAGGCTAGGAAAAGGTTCAATGACCTAAACCTGGCAGCTGAGACATTCCTTCAACAAAAGAGCAAGGCTAGATGGGTGCAACTGGGAGATGAAAATAATCAGTTTTTCCATGCAATTATGAAACAGAGAAGGCAACAAAACAGATTGCACTCCATCAAGACACAAGAGGGCATCTTATTGGAGGATAAAGATTTGATTATTGAAGAATTTGTGGGGTTTTACAGGAAGATGCTGGGGGTATCAGGCACCAGAGGCACTACAGCAGAGGAGAGTTTCTTTACAGCAGGGAAGAAATTAAATATGCAACAACAGATGAGCATTAGTGATCCAGTGACTGCTGAGGAAGTACAGAGAGCTATGTTTGACATTGATAAGAATAAAAGCCCAGGCCCTGATGGCTTTGGCTCAGGCTTCTTCAAGGAAGCATGGAGTATTGTCGGGGAAGAAGTGTCCAATGCAATTATAGATTTTTTTGAATCCTCTAAAATGCTGAAAGAGGTGAATGCAACTAACCTTTGTCTTGTGCAGAAAATAGGGAACCCTGAAAAAGCCTCTGATTTTAGACCTATAGCATGCTGCAACACCATATACAAATGCATTTCAAAGATCCTATGTGGAAGATTGGCAACAGTGCTACCTGACCTCATCTCTGTGAACCAGGGTGCCTTTGTGGCACAGAGGTCAATTGTGCACAACATCATGATATGTCAGGACCTAATCAAGCACTACAACAGGAAGCAATCCTCACCTAGATGCTTGATGAAGATAGACCTGAGGAAAGCTTATGATACAATCCACTGGAGTTTTATCAAGGAGATGCTGCAAGGGTATGGATTCCCAATTAAGTTCATTGGATGGATACTTGAATGTATACAAACTGCAAGTTTCAGCATCAACATAAATGGAGGGGTACATGGATTCTTTCTTGCTAAACGTGGCATCAGACAAGGAGATCCAGTATCCCCATTGATATTTGTGCTGGTCATGGAGTATTTCTCAAGGATTCTGAAAATAGCATGTAAGGATAAAAGCTTCAGCTGGCACCCCATGTGCAAGGAACTAGCTTTGAGTCACTTGTGCTTTGCTGATGATTTGATGTGTTTCTGCAAAGCAGGCCCTGAATCTGTAAGTATTATGATGAATTGCATAAATTACTTTGCACAAGCGACTGGTCTGTATGCCAATAAGGAGAAATCTAACCTTTACATAGCTGGTGTGGATGAGGAAACAAAAAGAGAATTGTTAGCATTATCTGGGTTCAGGGAGGGTACATTACCTATGAAGTATTTGGGAGTCCCACTTTCACCATCTAAATGGAGCAAAATTGACTGTGAGTGCTTGGTTGATAAAATGACCAAAAAATTACAGATATGGGCCTCTACGAATCTATCATATGCAGGAAGAGCTCAACTCATAAATTCTGTGCTTTTCTCTATACATGTGTACTGGTCTAGCATTTTCATAATGCCTGCAGGGGTACTTAAAAATGTAGAACAAAAATGCAGATATTTCTTATGGGGTTCCACTGAGCAGAAGCATAAAACCAACCTGGTGGCATGGGATATAGTATGCAGACCTAGGAAAAATGGGGGCATAAACATAAAAAATTGCAAATGGTTTAATTTGGCTCTGAATGGAAAACATATCTGGGATTTAGCCACAAAAAAAGATACCTTGTGGGTAAAATGGATAAATGGGATATATCTGAAAGGCACCAATTTCTGGGACTATGCACCAGTGTGGGGTGCCAGCTGGTACTGGACCAAACTCAACAAAAGCAAGAGCTATTTCCAGGAGCATTACACATCCAGAGGGGTCTGGAAAAGAGATGCAGATGGTTGCTATACAGCTGCAAGGGGATATAGCACTTTGATGGGAGATATGCCTAAATATAGACATGCCAATCTGATTTGGGGAAGAGTAACAATGCCAAGACACAGCTTCTGCCTATGGTTGGCTCAACAGGGGAGATTGTTAACTAAGGACAGATTGCAGAAAATGGGCTTCCTAAATGGAGATGATGTATGCAACCTGTGCAAAGCAAAGCCAGAAGATCATAATCACCTTTTCTTCACATGTAATATAGCTGCAGGTGTTTTAGAGCAAGTGAGAAGCTGGTTACAGATTACATCAAGAACAAACACAATTCAGAGCTTGCTGAACTGGATAAGTAGGCAGAAATGCTCAAATTTCAGGAAGGAAGTGTATGCAGCTGGGATAGCAGCAGCAGTATACTGGCTGTGGAGAAGCAGGAACATTAAACATTTTGTGGGAAGCACTCTTACTGAGATGCAGACCATGCAGCAGATCCAACAACCAGTGAGGGTCAGAATACAACAGTGCAGCAGACTGAGAAAAATCAACAGCAAGGACAAAAAATGGCTAGAAAGAATTTAATTGCTCTTGCACAACAGAAGACTCAGGTAGAAAGACAGAACTGCACCAGATGAGCAACCAGCTGAGAAAGCAGGACATCAGTACCTGTATAGAAATCAAGACAATGGATAGCAGGAGGAAGACAGCAAACTGTGATTGCTGGAAAAAAAGGGGAAGATATATCAGCTCAGGAAGAATGCCCCAGCAGAGGACATTGAGGAAAAGGGCTCCAGGAAGGATACAGAAACAGATTGATACAGAGAGACTCTGAATCAGAACAAATGCAGCTGTGCAGGAATTCAGGCAGCAGTTTTCAGCAGCAATGCAGCAACGCAGCAGGATGAGAAAGATCAACAGCAGGGATAAAAAATGGTTAGAGAGAGTTTAAGCTGATCTGTGTACCACAGCAGACCCAGCAGATAGGCAGGACCAGACTACAGGAGAGGTTTTTGCAGGAAAAAACAGAAGGAATGCAGGACTCCAATACCTGTACAGGGAGCTAGACAGTAGAGTGATGTGGATCAGCTTGAGTGGGCACAGCAGGTAGATGAAGCAAGAAAGAAGGAGGAATGAATCAGCTCCTGGAAGTTTTTGTTGTAATATTTTTAGATATATATGTTTTTGTATTTTGCTGTAAGTCAGAAATAATTTTTGCAAATTGTAATGTTTACAGAGATGGTGAGAAACAATTTTTGCAAATTGTAATGTTTACAGAGCTGGTGAACCACTGTCTGTAGTGAGTTGCACCAGATTGAAGGGATGTAAGGTAGTAGAGGGATGTAGAAAAAAGGAACCCTACCTAGTAGGTGGCCTTGGATCTGCATTGCCTAAGGACTGTAATCTTGTTACATTACAGAGAGCAATAATACAATTTCTGACTTGCACCAAAACATTGACATCGCATTGCCTAAGGATTGTAATCTTGTTACATTACAGTGAGCAATAATACAATTTCTGACTTACACCAAAAAAAAAAACATTGACATCGCGTAAAACTACCCTTACAAGCCTATCAGGGACCCAATAATCGACCCTACGGGCCTCTTATGTCGTTTGGGAGTGTCGCGTGCGATACGGAGCGAAAATATTAACGTCGAAAAGTTTGCGTCCGGAGGCCCAAAACACGTCCCCTAGAGCATTCCCGGGACATAGGTGCTCACGGGGCCCGGTCATCGTGCTGCATGGTGCTGCAACGCAAGGGTCATGGTGCTGCAAGTTGCTGCAACGCATGGGTCAAGGTGCTGCATGGTGCTGCAACGCATGGGTCATGGTGTTGCATCGCATTGGTCATGGTGTTGCATCGCATGGGTCATGGTATTGCATCGTGCTGTAACGCATGGGTCATGGTGTTGCATCGGGCTGGAACGCATGGGTCATGGTGTTGCATCATGCTGCAACGCATGGGTCATGGTGTTGCATCGCATGGGTCATGGTGATGCATCGTGCTGCAGCGCATGTGTCATGGTGGTGCATCGTGCTGCAACGCATGGGTCATGGTGCTGCATAGTGCTGCAATGCATGGGCCATGGTGCTGCGTTGTGGGACATGGATGATGCAACGTGTTAGGTTCCGCCCTTTACACCTTGTAATTTTATTATTTCCTTTACTTTCCATATAATGTAACATGTCTCTAAGGCGCTTCCTGCGTGTTGACCCTTGGACATGTCTTTAAGCTTTCTAGTTCTTTCCTAACCTGTCTCTGAGGCGCTTCCTGCGTGTCGATCCTTGGACATGTCTGTAAGCATCCTAGTCTTTTTACTTTTAGAAGTAGATGTTGAGTATGAAAGTTATGCACTCTTGATGTCTACTCCTGTCAGAATGAATAAAGCTGTAAGGACTCTTTATGGGGGAATCAGTCCTCCATATCGATGTATTGATGTCAATGCTTGTTGTTGTTAAACTGTATTGATTGCTTTCATCATCCAACCCCTCTCTCAAACTCCGTCCCTCCCTCACTCTCTTGTGTCCACAGACACCCCGAAGACGTTCCTTGTGTACGATTGGCACACTTGCTGCTAGGAGACAAGAGCGCGCCGCACGTCCCGCAACTTGAAAAGGCGAACCGTGACAGTTGGTATCAGAGCTCAGCTAGAAAAGCACGCTCAGTGAAAGGTTGCTAGACTCGAATCCGAAACCATGGTGAACATGGAAGAGCTAGAGAAAATTGTGATCGGGCAGGATGCCCAGATCGATGCATTGGAGGCCGAAATGCGTGAGATGTCCTCCACAAGCTTACGGGACGAGCTTGACCACATCCACAATCAAATTCAATCGTTGTGGGATCAGTGTACTACGATCACCAAGGCCGTTGCTACCGGTAATGGTGGATCAGGGTCGAGACGGGGGAAGTCCCCTCAACCCCGGACATACAGTGGAGCCAAAGACTCCAAGGAAATAGACAACTTTGTCTTCGACCTAGAACTGTAACACCCCCAAATTTGCAACGATTTCCTGGGAACTATCTACGTCGCTGCGCGACTCGACACCGCTGAACCGTCCCGAACCCGGGGGGTGTCACTGCAACATTTATCACTAAGGAGTAAATGCGAAGCAGAAAGAAAGACTAGGCATCAAAAGGAGCTTACTAAAGAGCTAAACAAACTAAATAGTTAATATCAGAGTTGTCTATATAGTGAGCTAAAACCATTAAACCAAATTTATTACAACTTGCCTTCAAAGGGCTAAATCCAATAAAATCCCAACGATCTAATCCGATCAGAAATAGTTCTAGAAACCGGCGCTAACTCTACCTTCATAGCTGTACGTCCTCAATCAACTAAACCTGCATTTTGGTTTCCCTGACGGAAACAAAATATTGAAGAAAAGAAAAGAGACAAAAGAGAAAAATAAATCAGATAAACTGAATAAACGTCATCCGTACCCAGTAAAAACATTTCGCAAACCTTACCTGAGGGTTTAGAAGAATCATTGAAATTCATTTGCATACGCACATAAGCATATAATCAAGCATACGCACAACGACATTCTTTCATATGCAATTCTTGTACAGTGATCACACGAAATACGACATAGACAATCCGTCTTGATTAGAGAGATGTAAGAGATCGAATAGAACAGCGATTACCCATACTGTTCATCGAAGATACAATCACGCCATGGACTTAATGACTCTAGTGTGCACACTACCTCTAGTTCAATTACACGAGCCTAGAGGACTTATTACATGGGGAATGATCCGTCCTAAACACACTGCGTGGTGTCCATAAGTAACTTGGGAATCACTCATCCCTTGAATTACACCATTAGGTGCAATCCCGATTGCTCGACAACTCCTAGGGATCCATTAGGAGTCTTACTCTCATATAATTCAATTCACATAATTTGCATTGGTTGACATAAGTGGTACTACGAGACCACGACTTACTAATTCATTTCATGCTCTTGACAATGAATAGTAAATAACGACGATAATAATAATTCAATACGATGAGAATTAAACATGCTTTAATTCAATAACGACGATAATTCAATAAGGATGACAAGTAATGTCCAGCACAATTTCGGCAACACTTTGGCAGGGTAATATGATATCCAAAAATTCACAAATCACCAAAGACATTCAACGATAATATATAGGTGCTCACTAGCACTCAATAATACCCATACCAATTAGCATATAATTATAGCATAATAATATTAATAATTCGCTATTTAACAATTGTCCAATAATCATCATATGCACTAATTAATTCCCAAAACATGCTAAAATCAACATGCTAATTATAACTCATATTTACAGCAGTGAATCATGCTTAATAACTTCATAATAACGACGATATAATTTAATCATGCTTTGCATATTAAATTCACAACAAATTCCCAATTAGCACATAACACATCAAAATAGTTTTGATGAGGCTTTGGAAGAAGGTAGGCATGAGCGCTTACCACTGCAACTCTACCAACGGGAAGTATGCGCCAACCAATTGAAAATAATCACGCTTGCTCGTTAGGTCCTAATTAAAAATAATTACCGAATCAGTATTAATTAAATACGAAAATACAAACAGCAACGAAATCTCAGTCTGATAATTTTATTAAATTCCTTGATTTATTTCAACCAATCTAGGCTTTTGAAAATCCAAATTTTGATTCCGAGTGAGTGCAGAAAAATAAAAATATTAAATCAAAAATACTGAAAATCAAATTAATAATTACGAAAAATATAAAAACGAAACCCCAACTTCCAAACTAGGTCTAGGTCACGGGTACCCATGCATGGGACCCATAACCCAACCCAACAACACCACTACCACCCACTGGCCACCATGGACGGTGGTGGTGGTTGCCGGAGCTTCGGTGAAGAGAGGAGAGAGAAAGTCGCGAAAGAGAGAAAGGGAGAGAACGCCAGAGAGAAGAAGACAGAGAGAGAGAGCAGGGCTCGGTCCCGTGGCCTTGGCCATCACCGGCGACCACCCAGACGCGGCCTGGTGTGCCGTGGTGACCCTGCGACAGCGAACAGGAGGGGGAGGGGTCGTGATGCAAGGAGAAAGAGAAAGGGAAAAAGAAAGAGAAAAAGAGAAGGAGAAGGAGAGAGGCTTAACGCCGGGAAGAGGAGCGACGGTCCGGTGGTTCTCCGGTGAGGTGCATGGCTGAGGTGAGAGAGAGGAGAGAGCCGGCGAGAGGAGAGAGAGAAAGCTTTCGGGTGAGAGAGAGAGAGAGTGTGTGAGGGTTTTGGCTGAGTTTGCAAAACTGATGAATTGCCTCACCTTTTCCGTATATAGGCCCTCAGTCAACCCAAGTCAATTACTATTAGGTTTAGGAATTTAGTTAATAATTTTCTGATTTAATTAACAAATTAAAATTAATTAAAACTAATTAAAACTATATGAATAATTTTTATTCATATATAAAACATTTTAATTAAACTTCTCAAAATTAATAAATGCAATTTATGAAAGTCCCATAATAATAATTTATATTATTATGGCTTTAATTGAATAAATCTAATCCTTGAATGAATATACGATTTAATCTCCGAAACTATTTATAAATCATTTACAAATCAATATAATAATTATAGAAAATATTGGGGTGTCAAAAGAACAATACTTCCAAGTCAGTGGACTAGAAGAGGACCAGAAGGTCGACACAGCGGTCATGTACCTTGTCGATGACGCGAAGTTGTGGTGGCGTTCGAAGTTAACGACCAGTTCTATCCGGAGAACACTGACTTCATTGCCCGAAGGAAGTTAAAGACCATCAAGCATACAAGGAGCATCCGAGACTATGTGAAGGAGTACTCGGCGTGCATGCTTGAAATCAAGGACATGAGCGACAAGGATCATATGTTTAACTTCATCGATGGGCTGAAAGAGTGGGCTCCACGTGAGTTGAACATACAGAAGCTGGATACCTTGTCGGCTGCTATAAGCGTGGCCGAACGGCTCTTTGGTAACCAGCTAGGGAAAGAGATCCCACTGAAGAAAGGGCCAACAGGGCCAAGTTCGATTGTGAACCGAGCACCGTCGACAGGCTCCCAGACAGGCTCGAACAATGCTCGAAACTACAACGGGGGTAGCTACAGTGGTGGAAATAATAGATATTGGAACGTTGGAGGGGGATCTCCTAGACTGGCACCCTACTGGCCCCCAGGTTCAACCTCGTCGTTCAATCGGACAAAAACGTCCATGGCAAGATGGTTGTCGAAGTTGAGTTGCTACAACTGCAAAGGGCCACACAAACACACCAAGTGCCCTCATCGAAACTTGAGTGCCCTCCAACAGAATCTAACTAAGATGTTTGTGGAGTCTGATGACACCAACGAAGGAGAGACAAGCAGAAACAATGAAATGGAGGAGGATGAGATACCACACATGGGAGTTGTTCATTTACTGGGCGCCCTGAGGGGTGATGAGACCTCCCGAAAACGCAAGTCGAATGAGCTCATGTACGTCGACGTAGTGATCAATGGACGTAGCACTCGAGCAATGGTTGACACGGGTGCCACCCATAACTTCGTGACCGACACTAAAGCAGAGAGATTGGGACTGAAGCTAGTACGCGCTGGCGGCAGCATGAAAGCCCTGAACTTGGCAGCAAGACCTATTCATGGACTGTCCAAGGGAGTCCTCACTCAGATAGGGGAGTGGAGTGGTCGATTGGACCTTACTGTGACTCCACTAGATGATTTTAAGATGGTATTGGGTATGGACTTCCTCCGCAGGTCTAAAGCGGCGCCCATGCCCCATTTGAGTTCCTTGTTGTTGATGGGTGATAGCTCATGTCTTGTGAAAGCGTCGAACGCGAAGGTTGAGAATAGACGGGGACATATGCTCTCGTCAATGCAGTTTGAGAAGGGACTTAGGAGATGTGAACCGTCGTTCCTGGCTACTTTAGCGATGAAGGAAGATTGTAGGGATGAGAACACGCCTTCGGAGGTAGTGAAACAGCTTGAGGGATTCAAGGACATCTTGCCCGATGATCTACCCTAAGTCCTCCCCCCTCGCCGATCCGACGATCATCAGATCGAGTTGATCCCAGGAGCCGTGGCACCCGCTCGTAGCCCTTACAGGATGGCACCTCCCAAGGTGGCTGAACTGAGGAAACAGTTGGATGGTCAATTGAAGGGAGAATTCATCCGGCCTTCCAAAGTTCCCTATGGGGCTCCGGTGTTGTTTCAGAAGAAGCAAGATAGAACTCTCCGACTGTGTATTGACTATCGGGCACTCAACAAGTTGACGGTGAGGAATCACTATCCTATTCCGTTGATTGCTGACTTGTTCGATCAACTTGGCGAGGCTATGTACTTTACGAAGCTTGATTTGAGGTTGGGGTACCATCAAGTTCGTATATCAGAAGGGGACGAGCCGAAGACATCATGTCGGACGAGATATGGGGCTTTTGAGTGGTTACTGATGCCCTTTGCACTTACGAACGCTCCTGCAACGTTCTGCACTTTGATGAACCATGTCTTCCATGGGTATTTGGATAAGTTCGTGGTGGTATACCTCGATGATATTGTGATCTACAGCAAGACCATGAGTGAACACCTGGAACATTTAAGACTTGTGTTCGAAAAATTGCGCGAGCACCACCTCTTCATGAAGCCTGAGTAGTGTTCGTTTGCACAAGAAGAAATTAGTTTCCTTGGTCACTTTGTAGGAAAGGGGAAGATGCGCATGGATCCTAAGAAAGTATCGACCAACAAGGACTGGCAGCCTCCAAAGAATGTCTCTGAGCTCCGTTCCTTCCTTGGCCTTGCTAATTACTACTGGCGTTTCATTGCAGAGTATTCTGGTATTGTGGCTCCCCTCACAGACTTTCTCAAGAAGTGTGAAGGTTGGAATTGGGCTGAATCACAGAATGAGGGGTTCGAGAATTTGAAGAGGATGGTAACCAAGGAAGCGGTGTTGGCTCTCCCTGATGTCACAAAACCTTTCAAGGTCGAGACTGATGCCTTAGACTTTGCCCTCGGGGGAGTTCTACGTCAAGAAGGGCACCCAGTAGCTTTTGAGAGCCGCAAGCTGAATGGGGCCGAGAGGCGGTATGCCGCTCAAGAGAAGGAGTTACTGTCAATTGTACATCTTCTTGGTTCGAAATTCCTCGTTCGCACAAACAACGCCTCGGCGAGCCATTTCTTAACCCAACCGAGACTCACCGGCCGACAAGCTCGGTGGCAAGAATCTCTTGCGGAATTTGATGTGGAGTTCACATACAGACCTGGGGTCAACAAAAAGGTCACAGACGCTCTCAGTCGTCGCGCCGACTTTGCTGCATTGAAGCAGATGGCTCAATTGTCGGTAAGTCATGTGGCCACTACAATCCGTGACCAGATTAAGCAGCATCTGCGTCAAGATATGATGGAGAAGACCATCGAACAGCTCATTAAAGAAGGGAAGACGCGACGATTCTAGATAGAAGATGGCCTTATCTTCATAAAGGGCCAAGGGCCTTCGGAGAAAATTGCTGAGTGAATATCATGACACCCTCTGGGCATGACATCCAGGGTGGCAACGAACCTTGAGCTTGTTAAAGCAAGGGTTTTTCTGGCCCCAGATGAAGGATGATGTGATGAGCTATACTCGGACGTGTCTCGTGTGTCAGCAAGACAAGCCAGATCGATTCAAGCCGGACGGCTTGCTAAACCCGCTCGCAGTGCTGACTAGACCATGGGAGAGTGTCTCCATGGACTTCATCAATTGTTTACAGAAGATCGGACCCTTGTCGGGGATCATGGTGATAGTGGACCGGTTCTCGAAGTATGCCACGTTAATCGCGATGCCGAAAGCGAACGGGGCAGAACAGACAGCCGTCCTCTTCTTCAAACACATTGTTAAGCACTGGGGGCTGCCGAGGAGCATTGTGAGTGACCGAGACCCTCGGTTCACAGGCATCTTTGGGGTGAACTCTTCAAGCTTCTTGGGATAGAGGTAAACATGTCTTCAGCGTACCATCCCCAGACGGATGGATAGACAGAAAGGTTCAACGGGCTCCTCGAAGCATACCTTCGACACTTCGTGAGCGCCAACTAGAGAGAGTGGGTGAGACTGCTAGATGTAGCCCAACTCTGCTTCAATTCTCAAAAGAGCTCCTCGTCCAAAAGGAGTCCCTTCGAAGTTGTCACAGTACAACAACCTCTCCTACCACACACAGTGGATGATCACTATAAGGGCCGAAGCAAGAAAGCCTATGATTTCACCAGAGAATGGAAGAAAAACACTGATATTGCTCGGAGTTACTTGGAAAAGGCTTCAAAACACATGAAGAAGTGGGTTGATCAGAAGAGAAGGCCACAAGAGTTCGCAGTGGGAGACCTAGTGATGGTGAAGAACCTCCCAGAGCAGATGCGGTTCCTTAGAGGAAGTGACAAGCGGTTGGTCCGCAAATATGAAGGCCCCATCCTTATCACAAAAAGGTTGGGCAAGACGGCTTACAAAGTGGAACCCCCGACTTGAATGAAAGTACACCCTGTATTTTATGTGAGTCGCTTGAAGCCGTACCATGCAGATCCAGAGGACTCCACCCGCAACAAGTCACACCGGGCCAACATCCGCACCAAACCGTCCCCGACACTTGATGACTGAACCATGTCGCCGACGATGTCGAGAACTTTAGTGGGGGAGAATGTTAGGTTCGACCCTTTACACCTTGTAATTTACTACTTTCCTTTACTTTCCTTGTAATGTAACATGTCTCTAAGGCGCTTCCTGCGTGTTGAACCTTGGACATGTCTTTAAGCTTTCTAGTTCTTTCCTAACATGTGTCTAAGGCGCTTCCTGCGTTTCGACCCTTGGACATGTCTTTAAGCTTCCAAGTCTTTTCACTTTTAGGAGTAGATGTTGAGTATGAAAGTTATGCACTCTTGATATCTACTCCTGTCAGAATGAATAAAGCTCTAAGTACTCTTTATGGGGGAATCAGTCCTCCATATCGATGTATTGATGTCAATGCTTGTTTTTGTTAAACTGTATTGATTGCTTTCATCATCCAACCCCTCTCTCAAACTCCGTCCCTCCCTCACTCTCTTGTGTCCACAGACACCCCGAAGACGTTCCTTGTGTACGGTTGACACTCTTGCCGCTAGGAGACAATAGCGCGCCGCACGTCCCGCAACATGAAAAGGCGGACCGTGACACAACGCGATCGGTCATTGTGCTGCGCATGGGACATGGGTCATGGGATAAGGTGCTGCGTATGGGACATGGGTCATGGGACAAGGTGCTGCATCATGGGACATGGGACAAGGTGCTGCATCATGGGACATCGTCGCGTCATGGGACATGGGACAAGGTGCTGCGTCATGGGAGATCGGACATGGGATAAGGTGCTGCGTCATGGGTCATAGGTCATGGTACAAGGTGCTACGTCATGGGACATGGGTCATGGGACAAGGTGCTGCAGTGCCTTGGGAAAAGGGTGCTGCAGCGCCATGGGACAGGGTGCTGCTGAGCCATGGGACACGGTGCTGCAGCACCATGGGACAGGGAGGTGCAGCGCCATGGGACAAGGAGGTGCAGCGCCATGGGACAAGGTTGCTGCAATGCCATGGGACAAGGGTGCTGCAACCCTATGGGACAAAGGAGCCATAGCCTCTAGGACATGTTCTGCATACTTGGGATGTTTTCATATCTCTAGGACACGCAGATGTATCCTTTTTACTAACCTCTGTTTTACCCAACATAGCAAGAATTGGAGATTTGGGGGGAAGGGGGAGGGACGAATCGAAGCCACTAGGGCTGAGTCTTAGTGGATCGTGGCAGCAAGGCCACTCTGCCACTTACAATACCCCGTTGCATATTTAATTCATCTGCAAAGGATTCAACTCGCCGGTCAGTAGGAATTGTACTTCAAGGCGGCCCTCGTGAGGCATCAGTAGTCGGTCCTCCGGATTTTCAAGGGCCGCTGGGGGCGCAACGGACACCACGCGACGTGCGGTGCTCTTCCAGCCGCTGGACCCTACCTCCGGCTGAGCCGATTCCAGGGTGGGCAGGCTGTTAAATAGAAAACATAACTCTTTCCTAGGCCCCGCTGACGTCTCCGGAGACCCTAACGTTGTCGTCAACTGCCATGTCCCGGTTCAGTAGTTTTAACCCGAGTCCCTTTCGGAGCTCGTGATAAACGCGCTATCGGACGGGCTTCCCCCGTCTCTTAGGATCGACTGACCCACGTGAAAGTGTCGTTCACATGGAACCTTTCCCCTTTTCGGCCTTCAAATTTCTCATTTGAATATTTGCTACTACCACCAAGATCTACACCGACGGCCGCTCCGCCCTGGCTCGCGCCACAGGATTTGCAGCGACCACTGCACCCTCCTACTCATCGGGGCCTAGCACTTGCCCGGACGGCCGGTTATAGGTCGCGCGCTTCAGCGCCATCCATTTTCAGGGCTAGTTGATTGGGCAGGTGAGTGCTTACACACTCCTTAGCAGATTTCGACTTCCACGACCACCGTCCTGCTGTCTTAATCGACCAACACCCTTTGTGCGATCTAGGTTAGCGCGCAGTTGGGCTCCTTAACCCGGCTTTCGGTTCATCCCACATCGCCAGTTCTGATTAACAAAAATGGCCCACTTGGAGCTCTCTATTCCGTGCCGCACTACCTATTTAAAGTTTGAGAATAGGACGAGGGCATTGCGCCCCCGATGCCTCTAATCATTGGCTTTACCTGATAGAACTCGCGTATGAGCTCGAGCTATCCTGAGGGAAACATCGGAGGGAATCAGCAACTAGACGGTTCGATTAGTCTTTCGCCCCTCTACCCAAGTCAGACGAACCATTTGCACGTCAGAATGGCTTCGAACCTCCACCAGAGTTTCCTCTGGCTTCGCCCCGCTCAGGTATAGTTCACCATCTTTCGGGTCCCGACAGGTATTCTCTCACTCGAACCCTTCTCAGAAGATCAAGGTCGCTCGACGGTGCACCCGCTAGGGGATCCCACCAATTAGCTTCCTTGCGCGTTACGGGTTTACTCGTCTGTTCACTCGTACACATGCCAAACTCCTTGGTCCGTGTTTCAAGACGGGTCGAATGGGGGGCCCGCAGGCCAACGCCTGGAGAGCGCAGGTGCCGAAGCACGCCAAGACGGCGCGCGCTGCTTACCACGATCGTGAGGACCACGCTTACGGAAACCGGGGTTTAGCCGCCTTCCCAATCCGCGTCGGTCCGCACCTCGAGCCGATCGGCGAAACGGCTATTGGCCGTTGCACATCCGACCGAGGCGCATCGCCGGCCCCCATCTGCTTCCCTCCCGCCAATTTCAAGCACACTTTCTTTGACTCTCTTCTCAAAGTACTTTTCAAAGTCCTTTTCATCTTTCCCTCGCGGTACTTGTTCGCTATCGGTCTCTCGCCAGTATTTAGCCTTGGACGGAATTTACCGCCTGCTTAGGGCTGCATTACCAAATACCCCGACTCGGCGACAGCGCCTCGTGGTGCGACAGGGTCTGGGCACGACGGGGCTCTCACCCTCTCTGGCGCCCCTTTCCAAGGGACTTGGGCCCGGTCCGTCGCAGAGGACGCTTCTGCAGACTATAATTCGGACGGCAAGGTCGCCCGATTTTAAAGCAGGGCTTTTCCCGGTTCGCTCGCCGCTACTAGGGGAATCCTTGTAAGTTTCTCTTCCTCCGCTTATTGATATGCTTAAACTCAGCGGGTAGCCCCGCCTGACATGGGGTCGCAACGGTTGTGAACTTTCACTCTAGGTCCTTCGAGCTCCCACGGCGGCGTGCGTGCGCAGCGCGATCCGTGAGTTTTAATCCCCCAATTGCCGCGGCTGCTCGTCGCCGTGGGCTCCCTATTTAGGCTATCCACTTCAGGTGAGGCACGGGAGGCCATCCTCCTTCCCCTCCCACGAGAGGTGGGTGGGGGAGACGCGATGCGTGACGCCCATGCAGACGTGCCCTCTGCCTGACGGCTTCTGCAATTCACACCAAGTATCGCATTTCGATACGTTCCTCGTCGATGCGAGAGCCGAGATATTCGTTGCCAAGAGTCGTTTTGTAAGTATGTTCAGGTGCCACACCCAACGCCGGCGAACCGGACGCGGGAGGGCACTCTATGTGTTCATGTTCCTTGGAGCTTTCCCCGCTGGGGTTCATTGTTGCGCCGGGCGGCACCCACGAGGAGCGCCCCCCGACTAGGGAAGGGGCTGTTAGCCCAAGAGCCTTCGGCACCATCCCCGGAGTGATAAACGTGTTCACGGGTCGTTCTGCTTGGCAGGTTTCGACAATGATCCTTTTGCAGGTTCACCTACGGAGACCTTGTTACAACTTCTCCTTCCTCTAAATGATAAGGTTCAATGGACTTCTCGCGACGTCGCCAGTGGCGAACCGCCCACGTCGCCGCCATCAAAACATTTCACCGGACCATTCAATCGGTAGGAGCGACGGGCGGTGTGTACAAAGGGTAGGGACGTAGTCAATGCGAGCTGATGACTCGCGCTAATTAGGAATTCCTCGTTGAAGCCAACAATTGCAATGATCTATCCCCATCACGATGAAATTTCAAAGATTACCCGGGCCTGTCAGCGAGGCTATAGACTCGTTGAATACATCAGTGTAGCGCGCGTGCGGCCCAGAACATCTTAGGGCATCACAGACCTGTTATTGCCTCAAACTTCCATGGCCTGGAAGGCCATAGTCCCTCTAAGAAGCTAGCTGCAAATGTATGACTCCGCATACCTAGTTAGCAGGCCGAGGTCTCGTTCGTTAACGGAATTAACCAAAGAAATCGCTCCACCAACTAAGAACGGCCATGCACCACCACCCATAGAATCAAGAAAGAGCTCTCAGTCTGTCAATCCTTACTATGTCTGGACTTGGTAAGTTTCCCCGTGTTGAGTCAAATTAAGCCGCAAGCTCAAATCCTGGTGCCCTTCCGTCAATTCCTTTAAGTTTCAGCCTTGCAACCATACTCCCCCCGGAACCCAAAAACTTTAATTTCTCATAAGGTGTTTGCGGCGTCCTAAAAGTAAAATCCGCTGATCCTTGGTCGGCATCGTTTATGGTTGAGACTAGGACGGTATCTGATCGTCTTCGAGCCCCCTACTTTGGTTCTTAATTAATGAAAACATCCTTGGCAAATGCTTTCGCAGTTGTTCGTCTTTCATAAATCCAAGAATTTCACCTCTGACTATGAAGTACGAATGCCCCCGACTGTCTTTGTTAATCATTGCTCCGATCCCGAAGGCCAACACAATAGGACCGGAATCTTATGATGTTAACCCATGCTAATGTATCCAGAGCGTAGGCCTGCTTTGAGCACTCTAATTTCTTTAAAGTAACAGCGCCGGTGTCACGACCCGACCAGTTTTTGCCAGGAGCGCATCGCCGGCAGAAGGAGCAGGACGACCGGTGCACACAGCTAGGCGTACCGGTCGGCCCACCCCAAGGTCCAACTACTAGATTTTTAACTGCAACAACTTAAAAATACACTATTGGAGCTGGAATTACCGCGGCTGCAGGCACCAGACTTGCCCTCCATAGGATCCTCGTTAAGGGATTTAGATTGTACTCATTCCAATTACCAAACTCAAGGAGCCCGGTATTATTATTTATTGTCACTACCTCCCCGTGTCAGGATTGGGTAACTTGCGCGTCTGCTGCCTTTCTTGGATGTGGTAGCCGTTTCCCAGGCTCCCTCTCCAGAATCGAACCCTAATTTCCATCACCCGTCACCACCATGGTAGGCCACTATCCTACCATCGAAAGTTGATAGGACAGAAATTTGAATGATGCGTCGCCGGCGCAAAGGCCGTGCGATCCGTCGAGTTACCATGAATCATCATAGCAACGGGCAAAACCCGCGTCGACCTTCTATCTAATAAATGCATCCCTTCCAGAAGTTGGGGTTTGTTGCACGTATTATCTCTAGAATTAATATGGTTATGCGAGTAGCAGGTACCATCAAACAAACTATAACTGATTTAATGAGCCATTCGCAGTTTCACAGTCTGAATTAGTTCATACTTACACATGCATGGCTTAATCTTTGACACAAGCATATGACTACTGGCAGGATCAACCAGGTAGCACCATCAATCGACGCCAAACGCGTATGAGCCTTTCCGAGTGATTGGGAGGTCAACTCGCGCTCGACCGTCGTTCGTGCAGAGCGAAGAACGCTAGATTGGACAGGTAAGGCCTTTCGGACACCTGCCCGCTCAGTGTTTTGCATCCTAGAGAACAACTAGAGCACGCAGCCCATCCCACAGACGAACCAAAGGCTCGACGTGGGTGGACGACGTGCTCAGCTTGAGTGGTCCACCCGGTACCCTTGGGAGGATGCCGGACAAAGATCTCATCTTTTCAGGGTCACGATTACCATCCGTAGGCATCAACACAGGAAACCATGCTTCGTCCAAGGCAATTCACTCTTGGAGCAATCGATGAAAAGGTATGTGAGTGTGCGGTTGACTGCACGACCAGGAACCCCGCCAACCCAAACGGACTGAGTGCCACTCACACGCCTTCACAATTACTGCGCCAAAATAACCCTCGACGTACCCACGAAACTACATTGTAGCCCAATGGATGTCCGAGGGAGACCCCAACGAGCACAACGCTCGGCGTGACAATCTCGATGAAGGGACGTTCGACACCCACTCGCCGCTAGACGGCTCATCCCGAAGGTGATCACGTCCATACGACATTTATACCCACCCGCCGGCTAGACAGCTCAATCCCTGCAGGAGATCACATCCATCCAATGTCGGCTGGATGGCTCATCCCGAAGGAGATCACATCATTCCTACGTCGTCTGAATAACTCGATTCCGAAAGAGATCACATTCATCCAACGTTTATACCCACAAGTCGGCTAGATAGCTCATCCCGAAGGAGATCACATCCATCCGACGTTTATACCCGCAAGCCAGCTAGATAGCTCATCCCGAAGGAGAGCACATCCATCCGACATTTATACCTGCAAGCCGGCTAGATAGCTCATCCCGAAGGAGACCACATCCATCCGACGTTTATACCCGCAATCCTGCTAGATAGCTCATCCCGAAGGAGATCACATCCATCCGACGTCGGCTGGATGGCTCATTCCGAAGGAGATCACATCTGTCCGAAGTCGTCTGCATAGCTCGATTCCGAAGGAGATCACATCCGTCCAACATTTATACCCACATTGTAACCATAAGCCATCGTCGACCTTGACAGCGCCCGAGTGGATGCGACATGACACAACTAGGTGCCTAGTAGGCGCTTATGTCGCATCACGTCACGTCCGTCTCCAGCGCCGCCTCCGTCTCCGGCATAGAGGGTCGTTGCTTGAGCCGAGGTGTCGTGGGTGTCCGGCTATGATGGTGCACGAGTTGACACTACTCGGCGCCTGGTAGGCGCATCATGTCGCGTCGCTTACATTGGCTGATTTAATTTATTAAAAAATAGGTATTTAATTTATTTAAATTTTTTTACATTTTCACACAAGGCTGAAAAATAGAAAATAAATAGAAATTACTATCAGAAAAATTACAAATCACTTCAAAAAAATTGGGAAATATTTTTGAGACCTCACTTTAATTTTAGAAATAATTTTGAGACCTCACTTCTCACTCTAGGGGGTAGAAAATTCTGGCCCTCACCCATGCTTTTTGTGTTTCGTCCCTTACATTGGCATCCGGTAAAACCGCAATTACAAGCTTATCATGGACCAAATAACCAACCCCGGGGGCATCCCATATCCCTTAGGGATGTCCCGTGTGTTATGGTGTGAAAAAAACTATCGTGGATTATATCTTTTGATTTTCGGCTTCCCAGGGCCCGGGTATCATTTTTGCCCAAACATCTCCTAGGGGTCTATCATGACGCTAGAGGACCCTAAGCGCTCCGGGAGGGTCATCCTTATCCCCGAACTCCGATATCACCCATGACACCATATTCTGACCCTTACATTGGCATCGCGTAAAACCGCCCTTAAAAGCCTATCAGGGACCCAGTGCGATATGGGGCAAAACTATTAACGTCGAAAAGTTTGCGTCCGGAGGCCCAGAACACATCCCCTAGAGCATCCCCCGGGCCCGGTTGCCGTTTTTGCCCGAAACATTTTCGGGGGCTCTATTATGGCCCTAAAAGACCCACGGTGCCCCGGGAGGTTCACCTTCATCCCCGAACCCCGATATCACACATGTCGCCCGTTTTCGGGCCCTAACAGTGGATACCCACAAGGTAAGTGGGGCGGGGATGGATTTGGGATCTCCAACCCGTGTCGGGGATGGGGTGGGTGGCAGAATCAAAATATTCAGATGGGTATAGGGATGAATCTACCCATCAGATGGGCACAGTTTGGATAAGATGGTTGCCAGACATTTTTCATGTTACTGTGCTTTTCTCTTCTGTGCAAATGATTATCTGCAAGGTAATTAATTTAGTGAGGAAAAAAGAATTTGTGGTGAGTTTTGTGTATGGGCAAAATGAAAAAGAAGACAGGAAACAATTATGGAAGGATCTCAGGGATTTTGCAACTAATTGTAATAATCCTTGGATTGTGGCTGGAGATTTTAATAATGTATTGCTTCCTGGTAATAGGCAAGGGGGGCAACCAGTTACTCTTGCTGAAATACAGGATTTTAAAATCTGCATTGAGGACTGTTTTCTTACTGAAATGGCTTGGTCTGGGTGCCAGTACACATGGAACAATAGGCATGAGGAGGGAGGGAGAGTTTACTCTAAAATAGACTGGGTTTTTACCAATAGCCAATGGATGCAGGAGATTGATCAGTACACTCTACAGTTTCTACCAGAGGGTGTATCTGATCACTCTCCTACTTGTTTAACTCTCCAAGAAGAAACCAAGAAAAGAAACATTCCCTTTAAGTTCTTTAACATGTGGTGCCTACACTCTGAATTCCAAGCAATGGTGCAGCAAGCTTGGAATTGCAGAGCACAGGGCATTAAAATGTTCGGAGTGTACAAGAAGCTGAAAAGAGTGAGAAATGTTCTGAAAAAGCTAAACAGAGAGGAATTCAGTGATATATTAGCTCAGGCTCATATTGCTAGAACTGAAATGACCCAAGCTCAGACAGAAGCAAACAAGGAACCTCTCAATGTGGCACTGCAGCAAAAAGAGACACAGGCCAGGCAGAGGTACAATGAAGTGAACTTAGCAGCTGAGAATTTTTTGCAGCAGAAGAGCAAAGCTATGTGGATTCAGTTGGGAGATGGGAACAACCAGTTCTTCTATGCAGTTATGAAACAGAGAAGACAAATGAACAGACTACATTGCATGAAGACACAAGAAGATGTATTATTAGAAGACCAGGATCTGATTATTGAGGAAATTGTGGGATTTTACAGGAAAATGTTGGGAGTGTCAGGGGTCAGGGAAACTACAGCAGAAAGTAGTTTCTTTTCAGCAGGACACAGATTGGACATACACCAACAGATGACCATTAGTGCTCCTGTGAGTGCTGAAGAAGTGAAGCTAGCCATGTTCGATATTGACTGTAACAAAAGTCCAGACCCTGATGGCTTTGGATCAGGTTTTTTCAGAGAAGCTTGGCATATTGTTGGAGAAGATGTGATTAAAGCCATCATTGACTTTTTTGACTCCTCTAAAATGCCACAAATTTATGCCTTGTGCAGAAGATAGCAAATCCTGAGAAGGCATCTGATTTCAGGCCAATTGCCTGCTGCAATACCATCTACAAATGCATCTCCAAGATCTTGTGTGGGAGATTGGCAGGAGTGCTTCCTGCCCTAGTCTCTGTGAACCAGGGAGCATTTGTGGCTCAAAGATCAATTGCACACAACATAATGATTTGCCAGGATCTTATCAAGCATTACAACAGAAAACAATCCTCTCCTGGATGCCTGATGAAGATTAACCTGAGGAAAGCATATGACACTATTCATTGGAGTTTTGTCAAGGAAATTCTGCAAGGGTATGGTTTCCCAGTAAAATTCATTGGTTGGGTAATAGAGTGCATCCAAAGTGCAAGTTTCAGCATCAACATCAATGGGGAGGTTCATGGCTATTTTCCTGCTAAGCGAGGCATTAGACAGGGAGATCCAATATCTCCACTCATTTTTGTGTTGGTAATGGAGTATCTATCAAGAATCCTGAAAATAGCATGTATGGATAAGAGCTTCAGTTGGCATCCCATGTGCAAAGAACTGGCACTGAGTCACCTATGTTTTGCTGATGACTTGATGTGCTTCTGCAAAGCAGCACCTGAATCTGTGAGTATCATGATGAATAGCTTGAATTATTTTTCACAAGCTACTGGCCTGTTTCCAAATAAAGAGAAATATAACATGTACATTACTGGTGTAAGTGAACAAGTGAAGAGTGAGCTGCTAGGCTTATTAGGGTTCAGAGAGGGGACACTACCCATGAAATATCTGGGTGTACCACTGTCTCCATCTAAATGGAGCAAAATTGACTGTGAATGCTTGGTGGATAAAATGACAAAAAAGCTTCAGATTTGGGCATCCAGAAACCTCTCATATGCAGGAAGGGCTGAACTTATGAATTCTGTATTATTCTCTATAGATGTGTTCTGGTCAAGCATCTTTGTAATGCCTGCTGGGGTACTCAAAAGTGTGGAGCAAAAATGCAGATCTTTTCCGTGGGGCTCTACTGATCAGAAATAGAAGACTAGCTTGGTGGCATGGGATATGGTTTGTAGACCAAGGAAAAATGGTGGAATAAACATTAAAAATTGCAAATGGTTCAATATTGCATTAAATGGGAAGCATATTTGGGATTTAGCCACAAAAAAAGACACTCTGTGGGTTAAATGGATAAATGGGATTTATTTGAAGGGAATTAATCTCTGGAACTATGAGCCTGTTTGGGGTGCCAGTTGGTACTGGAAAAAACTCAATAAAATCAAGAGTCTTTTCCAGGACCAATATTCAGCTAGAGGAGTGTGGAAGGGCACTACTGATGGGCTCTACACTGTTGCAAGTGGATACAGAATACTAACAGGGCCCATGCCAAAATCCAGACATGCCAATCTGATTTGGGGAAAGATAACCATGCCTAGGCAAAGTTTCTGCTTGTGGTTGGCTCAAGTGGGAAGACTGTTAACAAAGGATAGGATGCAGAAGATGGGTTTCCTGAATGGAGATGCCATGTGCAACCTGTGCAAAGTGGAGACAAAAGACCATAACCACCTGTTCTTCAGCTGTAGGGTATCAGCAGGGATCCTGGATCAGCTAAGAGGATAGCTACAGATGTCAGGAAAAGCTAACAATATCCAAGGAATGCTCAACTGGATAAGCAGACAAAAGGTTTCCTGTTTCAGAAGGGAAGTATATGCAGCAGGACTTGCAGCAACAGTGTATTGGATATGGAGATGCAGAAACATCTAGCATTTTGAGGGGACCAGAATGTCTTTGATGCAGATCAAGCAGCAGATTCAGCAGGTGGTCAGAATTAGAATACAACAATGCAGCAGCAAGAGGAAAATAAACAACAAGGACAGGAGATGGATAGAAAATGTGTAATCCATCTGTTTTCTGAAATATGTGTCTATATTTTTGGTGTTGATGGGAAGCATGCAGCTGATCAACAGGAAATCAGTTTCAGATGGCAGCAGATCAGCAGTAGGGGAGATATGCAGAACCCAACAGATCTGCAAGGCATGAGAACCTGTGCAGAAATTCATTCAGCAGGTTACAGCAAGGAAATCAGAATCAGTTGGCAAAAACTAGGCAGAGACAGGAAGTAGAAGAATCTGTGCAGAAATTCATGCAGCAGGTTTCAGCAGGAAATCAGAATCAACTGGCTGAAGCTAGGCAGAGTGAGGAAAAGCAGAACCCAGCAGATCAGAAAGGCTAGAAGAAGTTGTAATAATTTAGCTTATTATGTTTTTGTATTTTACTGTAAGTCAGGAATGATTTTTTGTATTTTGTTGTGTTTACAGAGATGGAGAACCACTGCTTGTAGTGAGTTGCTCCAGTTAGACTCTAGGTTTGTAAGGTAGTAAAGGGATGTAGAAAAAAGGAACCCTACCTAGTAGGTGGCTTTGGATTTGCATTGCCTATGGGCTGTAATCTTGTTACATTACAGATAGCAATAATACAATTTCTGGCTTGCACCAAAAACATTGGCATCGCGTAAAACCGCCCTTACAAGACTATCAGATACCCAATAACCAACCCTAGGGGCCTCTCATATCCCCTAGACGTCTCCCGTGCGATATGGGGCGAAAATATTAACATCGAAAAGTTTGCGTCCGGAGGCCCAAAACACGTCCCCTAGAGCATTCCTGGGGCCCGATTGCCGTTTTCGCCCGAATTTTTGTCGGGGGCTCTATTATGGCTCTAGGGGACTCCCGGTGCCCCGGGAGGGTCAACTTGATTCCAGAACTCAGATATCACACATGTCGCCCGTTTTCGGGCCCTAACATATAAGTCCCCCCTCTCTAAAATTGCTCTCTGCTTCGGCCTCTCCAGCGCAAGCTCACCAATGAAACAGCGCTGAGTTCGAATGGGGAAGAAGGAAAAAGCTAAGAGGGGAAAGGAAACTCAGATTGATGATGCGGGGAATTCAGGGAATAAACATTTTACCACGAAAATTGCAACCCCAAAACAAAAAAACATCAGAAATCATGAAAACCTAGATAGAGTCATGCGAAATCTTGCGGACGAATTGGAAGATTCTGAGGTAATGACGCCGGATATTCAAAATGAAACCGTGCAGCGAATTGAACTAGCTCAGGAAAGGATCAATTCGTGGCTGTCAAAAATGAAGGAAAAGGCAAAATCACAAAGCTCATCTGAATCGGAGGAAGAAGCACCGGAGCAAGAACAGCAACAGGAAGCTACAGATTTCGGTAAGGTTTCAGCTTGGGATAAATTTGACATATCTAAATTGAAAAATACTGGCTTTACATTGGATTATGTTGCACCAAATTTGCATGATTGCAAACCAGTAGGGGAAATCAATTTAATGGATATTGAATCAGAAATTGATTACTGGAACAAAGCCGTAGTGTGCTATGTTATGGGCTCTAAACCCCCAATTACAGTACTTAGTGGTTTCCTAAGAAGAATTTGGGGAAAAAAAGGGATGAACAAGATAGCAAGTTTGAGAAATGGACTAGTTTTGGTTAGATTTGATTCCATGGAGCAACGAGATACTGTCATCCAGGAGGGGGTGTACCATTTTGATAATAAACCAATGATTGTTAGGCCATGGTCAGAAAGCATAGACTATGAGCAAGAGGAACTCACCTCTGTACCAATCTGGGTTAAATTCCCGGGACTCAATGTCAAGTATTGGAATGTAGTGGGTTTGAGCAAAATCTCGAGCCTAATTGGGAGACCAATGATGGCAGACAGAAATACTGAGCTCAAAGTGGGAATACACTATGCTAGGGTGCTGATTGAAGTGCAAATAGGAGAGGAATACCCAGAGAAAGTGCATTTCAAGAATGAGAGGGGAAACATTGTGGAACAAGCAGTAGAATATGACTGGAAGCCAATTCTGTGCAACCACTGTAAACAATATGGCCACAGTGAAGCAGAATGCAGGAAAAAGAAGACTGTGTATGCACCTGTGCAACAAGGGCAAGTGCATACAAAGCCTGCACAGCAGGAAATCCCAAGGAATCAGCAATGGCAGCCTGCAGGGAGAGGTAGAGGGAGAGCCAGGAATACAGGAAGAGGTGCAAGAACAGGAAAAGGCTAATACAGACAAGTCCAGCAGGCCAAAACTGTTATGCAAAACAGTTTTGACATTCTGCAAAATCACGAAGAAATACAGGAAAAACAAAAAGAACTGCCAGCACCAGTAGGGGACCCTGAGCAACAAACAGAACAGAACTTAGAGGAGGTGCCACTCCATGGTAAGTCCCCCATCTTGACTGGTAGTCATGGATAGGGTACTAATTTGGAATGTCAGAGGCCTTAATGGCCCAAATAAACAGAGAGATGTTGCTCTCTTTTGCAAAAAAAATAATTGTGGGTTGGTAGCTTTTCTTGAAACAAAAATCAGACTAGTTAACCCAGAAAAATACAAAAATTGTTTCATGCCAAGGTGGGAATCTTACAGTAATCACAGTGAGCATAGATTGGGTAGAATATGGTTACGATGGCTACCAAGCATTTTTAATGTGGATATTTTATTCTCCTCTGTGCAAATGATTATCTGTAAAGTAGTAAATGTTGTGAAAAAAATGGAATTTGTGATGAGCTTTGTTTATGGCTTAAATGAAAAGGAGGAAAGGAGAGTACTATGGAAGGACTTAAATGATTATGCAATTAATTGCAACACCCCATGGTTTGTAGGGGGGGATTTCAATAATGTACTGTACCCTGAAAATAGAAAAGGTGGTGCACCAGTCACTTATGCAGAAATACAGGAATTTAAAGAGTGCATAGGAAAATGCTTTCTCACTGAAATGGGGTGGTCAGGGTGCAAATTTACTTGGAATAATAGACATGAAAAAGGGGGGAGAGTATATTCTAAAATTTTATTGGGCTTTTGTAAAGAGTTTATGGCTCCAGGAATTAGATCAATGAGAGCTTGTATTCCTTCCAGAGGGGGTCTCAGACCACTCCCCAATCTGTCTGTCTCTCCATAGAGAAGACACAAAAAAAACCATACCCTTTAAATACTTCAACATGTGGAGCCTCCACTCTGAATTTCAAGCTAAGGTTCAGCAAGCCTGGAATTTCAGAACACAAGGCACAAAAATGTTCAGAGTGTACCAAAAAATGAAAAAGGTGAGGAAAGTGCTAAAAAAGCTAAATAGGAATGAATTCACAGACATCCTGGCACAAGCAGATACAGCCAGGATAGCCATGACTCAAGCACAGATTGAAGCAAACAATGAGCCACTAAATGAGTCAAGGCAACAGAGAGAATTACAGGCCAGGAAAAAATACAATGAGGTCAACATGGCAGCTGAAAACTTCCTACAACAGAAAAGCAAGGCAAAGTGGATTCAATTAGGGGATGGAAACAATCAATTCTTCCATGCACTTATGAAGCAAAGAAGGAATAACAACAGAATTCAATCCATCAGGACACAACAGGGTACCCTTTTGGAGGATCAGAATCTGGTTATGCAAGAATTTGTAAACTTCTACAAGGATATGCTGGGGGTAACAGGGGTCAGAACAAGAAAAGCTGAAGACAGATACTTCCAAGCAGGTCACAGACTAGACATCCACCAATAAATGAACCTCATAGCCCCTGTGAATACAGAAGAGATGAGAAAGGCAATGTTTGCAATTGATTGCAATAAAAGCCCGGGACCTGATGGCTTTGGATCAGGGTTCTTCAAAGAAGCATGGCCCATTGTAGGGGAAGAAGTAACTGGAGCTATAATTGATTTTTTTGAATCATCTAGAATGCTCAAGGAGGCAAATGGTACAAACATATGCCTTGTACAGAAGATACAAAACCCAGAAAAGGCATCAGATTTCAGACCAATAGCCTGCTGTAATACAATATACAAGTGCATAGCCAAGATCTTTTGTGGGAGACTGGCAGTAGTCCTCCCTGAGCTAGTGTCTGTCAACCAGGGAGCCTTTGTTGCACAGAGGTCCATTGTCAACAACATCATGATTTGTCAGGACCTATTTAAGCATTATAACAGGAAACAATCGTCTCCTAGATGCTTAATGAAGATAGACATAAGGAAGGCATATGACACAATTCATTGGGGATTTGTGAAGGAAATGCTGCAAGGGTATGGATTCCCTGAAAAATTCAGTGGTTGGATATTTCAGTGCATCAAAACAGCAAGCTTCAGTATTAATATAAATGGGGAAACACATGGACACTTTATTGCTAAACGTGGCATCAGACAAGGTGACCCCATCTCCGCATTAATATTTGTACTGGTAATGGAATATTTGTCAAGAAACCTGAAAATAGTATGCATGGACAAGACCTTCAGCTGGCACCCCATGTGCAAAGAGCTAGCACTAAGTCATCTGTGTTTTGCAGATGACTTAATGTGCTTCTGTAAAGCAGACACAGCATCTATGAGCATAATGATGAACAGCATAAATCATTTCTCAAAAGCAACAGGCCTGTAGGCAAACAAGGAGAAATCAGACATATACATAGCAGGGGTGGATGAACAAAGGAAAAATGCACTGTTACAGCTCTCAGGCTTCAGAGAGGGTACCTTGCCCATGAGATACCTAGGGGTCCCACTGTCCCCTTCGAAATGGAGCAAAATAGATTGTGAATGTCTGGTGGATAAAATGTCAAAGAAGTTGCAAATTTGGGCTTCAAGGAACCTTTCATATGCAGGAAGAGTCCAACTAATAAACTCTGTTTTATTCTCAATTCATGTATACTGGTCTAATATCTTCATAATGCCAACTGGAGTACTGAAAAGTGTGGAGCAAAAGTGTAGATTTTTCTTGTGGGGGACAACTGAGCAGAAACACAAGACAAGCTTGGTGGCGTGGGATATGGTATGTAGACCAAGAAACAAGGGAGGACTTAATGTCAAGAACTGTAAATGGTTCAATATAGCCCTGAATGGCAAGCATATCTGGGATATTGCAACAAAAAAAGACACTCTGTGGGAGAGATGGATCAATGTGGTGTACCTGAAAGGTGTTAACATCTGGAATTATGCTCCAGTATGGGGCACCAGCTGGTACTGGAACAAACTGAACAAGATCAAAAGCTACTTCCAGGGGCAATACACAGCAAGGGGGGTTTGGAAATTTAGTTCTGATGGTATATACTCTGCTGGAAGTGGATACAGAATGCTACAGGGTAACATGACAAAACGCAGGCATGCAGATTTGATATGGGGAAAGATATCCATGCCTAGACATAGCTTTTGCCTATCGCTAGCCCAAATGGATAGACTGTTAAGAAAGGACAGACTATAGAGAATGGGATTTCTGAATGGGGATGCTCTGTGCTACCTGTGCAAGCAGGAACCAGAGGAACACAACCACCTATTCTTCAAATGCAAAGTGTCAGCTGCAATCCTGGAACAGTTAAGGGCGTGGTTACAAATCTCAGCAACAGCAAGTACAATCCAGGGGATGTTTAACTGGATCAGCAGGCAGAAATGCTCGAGACTCAGAAAGGAAATATATGCATCAGGGTTAGCAGCAGCAGTATACTGGGTGTGGAGATGCAGGAATACCCACTATGCTGGGAAAGGCAATATACCAGTTCCGCAGATCATACTACAGGTTCAGCAAGCAGTCAGATGCAGAATTCAACAATGCTGCAACAGCAAAAGGAAGATCTCCAGCAGGGACAAGAGCTGGATAGGGGAAATATAGACTGAAGTTAGAAGATTATGCAGCAGGGTCCAGCAGTTCAGAAATACAAAAGATTCAGCAGGGGATCAGCAGCAGGCTGCTGAAGATAGACAGAATGAGGGATCAAAGAATATGCAGCAGACCTGAAAGGCCAGGAAACAGCTGTCTCCGGAAGGAGTCAGTAGCAGGTTGCTGTGGAGCAGTGAAGAACAAAGCAGCAGGTTTCTGAAAACAAGCAGGAATCAGACAGCAGAGCCCTGTAGGGGATCTGAGTGAGTAATGGAACTCAGGCAGTAGGTCTCAGCAGGGTATCTGTAGCAGGCTGCTGAAGCTAGGCAGAGTGAAGAAGAAACAAAATTCAGCAGATCAGAAAGAATGAGGACCAGAATGCAGCAATCAGTGAGGACCAGAATGCAGCAATGCAGCAGGCTGAGAAAGATCAACATCAGGGATAAAAAATGGTTAGAGAGATTTTCAGCTGATCTGTGTACCACAGCAGACCCAGCAGATAGGCAGGACCAGACTCTAGGAGAGGTTTTTGCAGGAAAAACAGAAGAAATGCAGGACTCCAGTACCTGTACAGGGAGCTAGACAGTAGAGTGATGTGGATCAGCTTGATTGGGCACAGCAGGTAGATGAAGCAAGAAAGAATGAGGAATGAATCAGCTCCTGGAAGTTTTTGTTGTAATATTTTTAGATATATATGTTTTTGTATTTTGCTGTAAGTTAGAAATAATTTTTGCAAATTGTAATGTTTACAGAGATGGTGAGAAACAATATTTGCAAATTGTAATGTTTACAGAGAGGGTGAACCACTGTCTGTAGTGAGTTGCACCAGATTGAAGGGATGTAAGGTAGTAGAGGGATGTAGCAAAAAGGAACCCTACCTAGTAGGTGGCCTTGGATTTGCAATGCCTAAGGATTGTAATCTTGTTACATTACAGAGAGCAATAATACAATTTCTGACTTGCACCAAAAAAAAAAAACATAGGCTTGTATGCAAACAAGGAAAAATCAAACATCTACTTAGCAGGGGTGGATATGCAAGGAAAAAATGCACTGTTACAACTCTCAGGCTTCAGGGAGGGTACTTTGCCCATGAGATACCTAGGTGTCCCACTATCCCCCTCAAAATGGAGCAAAATAGATTGTGAATGTCTGGTGGACAAAATGACAAAAAGGATGCAGATATGGGCCTCGAGGAACCTTTCATATGCAGGGAGAGTCAACTAATAAACTCTGTACTATTCTCCATTCATGTATACTGGTCAAGTATCTTCATTTTGCCAACTGGGGTACTAAAAAGTGTGGAGCAAAAATGCAGATTTTTCTTGTGGGGGACAACTGAGCAGAAGCATAAGACAAGCTTGGTGGCCTGGGATATGGTATGCAGACCAAGAAACAATAGAGGACTTAATGTTAAGAACTGCAAATGGTTCAACATAGCTCTGAATGGCAAGCACATCTGGGATATTGCAACAAAAAAAGACACACTGTGGGTGAAGTGGATCAATGGGATTTATCTGAAAGGAGTTAACATCTGGAATTATGCTCCAGTATGGGGCACAAGTTGGTACTGGAACAAACTGAACAAGATCAAAAGTTACTTCCAGGGGCAATACACAGCAAGGGGGGTATGGAAATTTGCATCTGATGGTATTTACTCTTCTGGAAGTGGATACAAAATGCTACAAGGAAACATGACAAAATGCAGGCATGCAGACTTGATATAGGGGAAGATATCCATGCCTAGACATAGTTTTTGCCGATGGCTGGCTCAAATGGATAGATTGCTAACAAAGGACAGATTACAGAGGATGGCATTTCTGAATGGGGATGCCTTATGCTATCTATGCAAGCAGGAACCAGAGGAACACAATCACTTGTTCTTCAAATGCAAAGTTGCAAAAGAAGTCCTGGAACAGATAAGGGGATGGCTGCAAATTTCAGCAAGAGCAAGTACAATTCAAGGGATGTTTAACTGGATCAGCAGACAAAAATGCTCGAGAATCAGAAAGGAAGTTTATGCATCAGGGGTAGAAGCAGCAGTATACTGGATATGGAGATGCAGAAATACTCATTTTCCTGGCAAAGGCAGCATACCAGTGCCACAGATGATACAACAGGTCCAGCAAGCAGTCAGGTGCTGAATACAGCAATGCTGCAACAGCAAGAGGAAGATCTCCAGCAGGGACAACATCTGGATAGGGGGGATATAGGCTGAAATTAAACTGGATCACAGCAAGGAACAGAGCAAAACAGACAGATTACACCAGACAGAAAGGCAGAAAGCAGAACTTAACAGGGGGTCATGACATATTTGCAAGGTACCAGGAACATGTGCAGCAAAATGGACAGCAGGTTCCAGAAGGGAATCAGTAGCAGATTGATGCAGCCAGACTCTAAATCAGGCAACAGGAACCAGTAGACTGCACAGGAAAACAGCAGGATGCTGTTGCAGAAAAGAAGATGGAATGAACCAGCTCTGGAAAACTGCACCAGCAGAGGATTCAGAGTATAGGACAGAAGCAAAGTAGAAGCAGGAAGAAGCAGATTCAGTGTAAAACAAGGAAATTTTGTAATCAGCAGCAGGTTGATGTAGCAAGGTAGAATGAGGAATGTAACAGTTCCAAGCAGAGTCGAAAAGCTAGAAGAAGTTGTAATATTTTTAGCTATATATGTTTTTGTATTTTGTTGCAAGTCAGAAATAATTTTTGCAAATTGTAATGCCTACAGAGATGGTGAGGATTAATTTTTGTAAACTGTAATGTGTACAGAGTTGGTGAACCACTGCCTGTAGTGAGTTGCACCAGATTGAAGGATTGTAAGGAGTAGAGGGATGTAGCAAAAAGGAACCCTACCTAGTAGGTGGCCTTGGTTCTGCATTGCCCAAGGACTGTAATCTTGTGACATTACAGAGAGCAATAATACATATTCTGACTTACACCAAAAAAAAACATTGGCATAGGATCGCAAAAAACCTCTCTCTAAAATGCTCTCTCCTCTCTCCTCGACAGCGCCTGTTAGCCATTAACAAAGCACTGAGTTCAAATGGGGAAGAACGGGAAAGCAAAAAAAGGGAATGGGGTTCAAGACGGGGATACGGGAAACTCAGAAGCTCCACCTTGCCCCACAAAAAACCTGTCTCAAAGAAAAAGAACAAGCGAAAACCATGAAAACCTAGATCTTGTTATGCGGAATTTAGCTGAAGAATTGGAGGATCCAGATGTGATGACACCTGATGCGCAAACAAAAACAATAAAAAAAATGGAATTAGCGCAGGAAAAAATTAATTCCTGGCTGTGTAAGATGAAGGAGAAAGCACGAACCCAGTTCGCGTGTGAAGATGAGGATGAAGAGCCTGTACAACCAAAGCAACAGGAATTCACAATAGCAGGTAACAACTCAGCTTGGGAAAAATTTGACATTTCCAAATTAAAGAATGCGGGGTATAAATTAGATTTCATTGCTCCTAAATTACATGAAGGGAAACCGGTGGGTGAAATTAATTTTAGTGACATTGAATCTGAAATAAACTACTGGAATCAAGCAGTGGTATGTTATGTAATGGGAGCAAGGCCCCCAATTAATGTTCTAAGTGGTTTTCTTCGAAGAATCTCGGCAAAGAGAGGGATGAATAAAATCGCCATGATGAAAAATGGGTTGGTTTTGGTCAGGTTTGACTCCCTAGAACAGAGAGATGCCGTTCTACAAGAGGGGGTTTACCACTTTCACAATAAGCCCATGATTGTTAGGGCATGGTCTGAAAATATAGATTATGAAAATGAGGAACTGACCTCGGTGCCAATTTGGGTAAAATTCCCGGGACTTAATGTGAAGTACTGGAATGCAATGGGATTAAGTAAGATAGGAAGCCTTATAGGAAGGCCAATGATGGCAGATAGAAACACAGAGCTTAAAGTTGGAATCCAGTTTGCCAGGGTGATGATTGAAGTTGAAATTGGAGCTGCTTACCCCAATAAGGTGCACTACAGGAATGAGAAGGGAAATGTTGTAGAACAGGCAGTGGAATATGACTTGAAGCCTATCCTATGCACCCACTGCAAGCAATATGGGCACTGTGAGGCAGAATGCAGGAAGAAAGTTGCTGTAGCAACTGTAATACCAACACAGATTGCAGTACCAGTACAGAAGCAACATGACCAACAGGAAAACACTAGGGCACAGTAATGGAAGAATGTTGGGAGGGGGAGAGGAGGAATGAATAATGCAGGTAGAGGAGCAAGAGCTGGAAGGGGTATTTACAGGCAAATTCAGCAACAACAGAAGGATAAGCCACAGACACATAACCCCTTTGCAGCACTGCAGAATGAAGGTGAAGCACAGGAGAAGCAACAGTCAAGAGACAATACAGAACCTGACATTCAGGAGGAGTTACACACAGGTATGGGTCCAGGAAATGGTAAGGCTCCTATCTTGACTATTAGTCATGGATAGGATTCTTATATGGAATATAAGAGGCCTAAATGGCCCAAATAAGCAGAGGGATGTTGCCCTATTCTGCAAAAAAAAAACAAATGTGGCTTGGTAGCTTTCTTAGAAACAAAAATTAGAATAATTAATATGGAAAAATGTAAAACAAGTTTCATGCCAGGGTGGGAATCCTACAGTAATCACACTGAACATAGGCTAGGAAGAATATGGATAAGATGGTTACCAAACATTTTCCATGTCACTGTACTCTTCTCTTCTGTGCAAATGATTATTTGTAGGGTTATGAGCCTAGAGAGGAAGAAAGAATTTGTGGTGAGTTTTGTGTATGGGCAAAATGAAAAAGAAGACAGGAAACAACTCTAGAAGGATCTTAGGGATTTTGCAATTAATTGTAATGAGCCTTGGATTGTGGGGGGGGGGGGGGGATTTTAACAATGTTTTGAAACCTGGAAATAGGCAAGGGGGGCAACCAGTCATCTTTGCTGAAATACAGGATTTTAAAAGCTGCGTTGAAGATTGTTTCCTCACAGAAATGGCGTGGTCTGGATGCCAATACACATGGAACAATAGGCATGAGGAGGGGGCGAGAGTATACACCAAAATAGATTGGGTTTTTACCAATAGCCAATGGATGCAGGAGTATGATCAATGCACCCTACAATTCCTACCTGAGGATGTATCTGACCATTCCCCTGTATACTTAACTCTCCAAGAAGAAACCAAGAAAAGAAACACTCCCTTTAAATTTTTTAACATGTGGTGCCTACACTCTAAGTTCGAAACTATGGTGCAGCAAGCTTGGAATTGCAGAATACAGGGCACAAAAATGTTCAGAGTGTACAGAAAGCTGAAAAGGGTGAGAGAGATCATGAAAAAGCTAAACAGAAAGGAATACAATGATATTCTGGCTCAGGCTGACATAGCTAGAACTGTAATGAACCAAGCTCAGGCAGAAGCAAACAAGGAACCCCTCAATGAGATACTGCAGCAGGAAGAGAAACAGGCCAGGAAGAGGTACAATGAACTGAACCTAGCAGCAGAGAATTTCTTACAGCAAAAGAGCAAAGCAAAGTGGATCCAATTGGGAGATGGGAATAATCAGTTCTTCCATGCAGTTATGAAGCAGAGAAGAGAAATGAATAGACTACACTGCATTAAGACACAGGATGATGTATTATTAGAGGACCAGGAGCTGATCATTGAGGAAATTGTGGGTTTCTACAGGAAAATGTTGGGAGTGCCAGGGGTCAGAGATACCACAGCAGAAAAATGTTTTTTCTCAGCAGGACATAAATTGGATATTCACCAACAGATGATAATCAGTGCCCCTGTGAGTGCAGAAGAAGTGAAGCTAGCTATGTTCGATATTGACTGCAATAAAAGCCCAGGACCGGATGGATTTGGATCAGGTTTTTTCAAAGAAGCGTGGAATATTGTGGGAGAAGATGTGACAGAAGCCATCATTGACTTCTTTGACTCATCTAAACTGCTTAAAGAAGTGAATGCAACTAACCTATGTCTGGTGCAGAAGATAGCAAATCCTGAGAAGGCATCAGACTTCAGGCCAATTGCATGCTGCAACACAATCTACAAATGCATATCCAAGATCCTATGTACGAGATTGGCAAGAGTGCTTCCTGACCTAGTCTCAGTGAATCAAGGACCTTTTGTGGCACAAAGATCAATTGTACACAACATAATGATCTGCCAGGATCTCATCAAGCACTACAATAGGAAACAATCTTCTCCTAGATGCTTGATGAAGATTGACCTGAGGAAAGCATATGATACTCTACATTGGGGTTTTGTGAAGGAAATGCTGCAAGGGTATGGATTCCCAGTGAAATTCATTGGGTGGATTATAGAGTGCATCCAAACAGCAAGCTTCAGCATCAACATCAATGGCGAGACTCATGGTTTTTTTGCTGCTAAGAGAGGAATCAGACAGGGAGACCCAATATCCCCACTCATTTTTGTATTGGTAATGGAGTACCTATCAAGAATCCTGAAGGTAGCTTGTATGGACAAAAGCTTCAACTGGCACCCTATGTGCAAAGAACTGGCACTGAGTCACCTATGCTTTGCTGACGACTTGATGTGCTTCTGCAAAGCAGCACCTGAATCTGTGCGCATCATGATGAATAGCTTGAACTAATTCTCACAAGCTACTGGCCTATGTGCAAACAAAGAGAAATCGAATATGTACATTGCTGGGGTAAATGAACAAGTAAAATGTGAGCTGCTAGACATCTCTGGTTTCAATGAAGGAACTCTACCAATGAAATATCTGGATGTCCCTCTATCTCCTTCCAAATGGAACAAAATTGATTGTGAATGCCTAGTGGATAAAATGACCAAAAAGCTTCAAATCTGGGCATCCAGGAATCTGTCTTATGCAGCGAGGGCTCAACTTATTAATTCTGTGCTATACTCTATACATGTCTACTGGTCAAGCATTTTCATAATGCCTGCTGGGGTGCTAAAAAGTGTAGAGCATAAATGCAGAGCTTTTTTGTGGGGCTCGACTGATCAGAAACAGAAGACAAGCTTGGTGGCATGGGATGTGGTCTGTAGACCAAGGAAGAATGGGGGAATAAACATCAAAAAATGCAAATGGTTCAATATTGTATTAAATGCGAAGCATATTTGGGATTTAGCTACAAAAAAAGACACACTGTGGGTTAAATGGATAAATGGGATTTATTTGAAGGGAGTAAATATCTGGAACTATGAGCCAGTTTGGGGGGCAAGTTGGTACTGGAATAAGCTCAACAAAATAAAGAATCTCTTCCAGGACCAATACACTGCTAGAGGAGCATGGAAGGGCACCAAGGATGGGCTATACTCAGTTGCAAGTGGATAAAGTATGCTAAATGGTACCATGCCAAAATCAAGACATGCAAATCTGATTTGGGGGAAAATAACCATGCCAAGGCAAAGCTTTTGCTTGTGGATGGCTCAACTGTGAAGACTTCTAACTAAGCATAGGATGCAGAGTATGGGTTTCCTGAATGGAGATGCCACTTGTAAACTATGCAAAGTGAAGACAAAAGACCACAAACACTTGTTCTTCAGCTGTAGGGTAACAACTGAGATCTTGGCACAGGTAAAAGGATGGCTACAGATGACAGCAAAGGCCAACAATATCCAAGGAATGCTCAACTGGATAAGTAGACAAAAGTGCTCCTTTTTCAGAAGGGAAGTGTATGCAGCTGGCCTGGCAGCAATAGTATACTGGATATGGAGATGCAGGAACTTACAACAGTTTTTGGGGACCAGAATGTCAAGGATGCAGCTATTACAGCAGATCCAACAGGTGGTCAGATTGAGAATTCAACAAAGCAGTAACAAGAGGAAAATCAACAGCAGGGATAGAAACTGGACAGGCAATCTGTAACTGCTGTGGTGACTTCGAGGATAGTTTGCAGCAGATTATGCTATGGATTGGCTGAGAATCAAGAAACAGGGCTCGGAAGGGCCAACAAACGACCAGCCAGCAGGATATTGAAGCAAGTCAGAATGAGTAATGAACCAGATTCTGGAAGATGGAAAAGCTACAAGAAGCTGAACCTGCAGGAAGCCCAGAAGGAAAATGGTCAAACAGTTGGGAAATGGTGATGCAGGAACCTACAGGGTTTGAGGGGGCAGATTGCCTCTTTTATCAATTGACTATCAGAAACTTAGCAGTGCAGTAGCAACAGGTGATGAAAATCATGCAGGAAGGCCAGCAGGAAAAACAAGAATCAGTGGCCAAACAGCTCAGCCCAGCAAAGCTAGTGAATCTGGCGAGCAGACAGTATAAGGAGTAGTTTTCAGAAGGCCCAGCAGAAGGAAGCAGAGTAACAACAAGGTTGGGAATAAATTAGGAAAATGCAGTTGCCTATTTCAATGTACTTTGTATTTGATGTATTTTGTTTTGCTGTAAGTCAGGTCGTTTTTGTTTATTTGGTCTCAGTAATGTGGAGCCATTGGATGTAATGTGGTTACTCTAGTACTGTATTAGGTTGTTTGGTTGTACAGGGATGTAGAAAAAAGGAACCCTACCTAGTAGGTGGCCTTGGATTTACATTGCCTATGGACTGTAATCGTGTTACATTACAGTTAGTAATAATACATTTTCTGACTTGCACCAAAAAAAAACATTGGCATAGGATTGGCATCGCATTTTCGCGGATCGCTTATTTTCTCTCTCTAAAAAATGCTCTCTTCTCTCTCCTCTACACCGTTCGTTAGCCATTGACCCAGCTGTGAGTTTCAATGGGGAAGAAAGACAAAACAAAACGAGGGACAGATAAGCATGGAGATGTTGTGGAAAACTCAGCTCCCCCGTGTCCTACAAAAACTACGAATCATAGGCAAAGTACCAGCACCAATCGAGAAAACCTAGATCGGGTTGTGCGCAATCTCACCGATGAACTGGAAGCTCCTGAGGTCATGACACCTGAAGCAGAAACTGAAACGGTGCAACAAATGGAATTAGCGAGAGAGAAAATCAGTTCTTGGCTCTCGAAAATGAAGGAGACAGCAAAAAATCAATTCTCGTCTGAGGATGAGGATGAAGAGACAGAGCTGGCCAAACAGCAAGAAACTGCAAACATAGGTAAGATCTCAGCTTGGGAAAAATTCGACATAACAAAACTGAAAAATGCTGGATTTAAACTGGATTTTATTGCACTTGCTATGCATGAGGGTAAACCGGTTGGGGAAATTAACTTCATGGACATTGAATCTGAAGTTAATTACTGGAACCAAGCTGTTGTTTGCTATGTCATGGGGTCTAGACCACCAATTACTGTGTTTAGTGGATTTCTAAGAAGAATTTGGGCAAAAAGGGGGATGAACAAAATTGCTATGATGAAAAATGGATTAGTTTTGGTTCGTTTTGACTCATTGGAGCAGAGGGATGCTGTAATTCAGGAAGGACTGTATCATTTTGACAACAAACCAATGATAGTCAGGCCATGGTCTGAAAATGTGGACTATGCTCATGAAGAACTGACCTCGGTTCCTATATGGGTAAAATTCCCTGGATTAAATGTGAAATATTGGAATGCTATGGGTTTGAGCAAAATTGCAAGCCTTGTGGGCAGACCAATGATGGCAGATAGGAACACAGAACTCAAGGTAGGGATTCACTATGCCAGAGTGCTAATTGAAGTAGAAATTGGAGGGGTATACCTTGATAAGGTACACTTCAAGAATGAGAAGGGGAATATTGTTGAGCAGGAGGTTGAATATGACTGGAAACCTGTTATATGCAGTCACTGCAAACAACATGGCCATAGTGAACCTGAATGCAGAAAAAAGATTGCTGCTGCAGCACCTGTGATTCAACCAGTGCCTGTGCAGAATCGACCAACACAACAATCAAACCCTAGAAACCAGCAATGGCAGAATGCAGGAAGAGGAAGAGGCAGAATGTGGAATGCAGGGAGAGGTTTGAGAGCAGGAAGAGGGAATTACAGACAAATTCAGCAACATCCCCAGACACAGAATTCTTTTGATTTACTGCAAAATGAAGAAGGGCAGGAAGGGCAAATGGCACAAGGGGAAGCAGCAGAACCAGAAACACAGAAGGAGCTGCAAACAGGTGTGGTGCCACCACATGGTAAGTCTCCTATCTTGACTAATAGTCATGGATAGGATCCTTATATGGAATGTGAGAGGCCTAAATGGCCCTAATAAACAGAAAGAAGTGAGTCTTTTCTGCAAAAAGAACAATTGTGGCTTGGTAGCTTTGTTAGAAACTAAAATAAGGCTTGTTAATTTGGAAAAATGCAAGGAAAATTTCATGCCAGGGTGGGAATCATACAGCAACCATAATAATCATAGATTGGGCAGAATCTGGATCAGATGGTTACCAAATTATTTCCATGTTGATGTGATCTTTTCTTCTGTGCAAATGGTTACCTGTAATGTTATTAATATTGTGAAGAAAAGGGAACTTGTGGTGAGTTTTGTGTATGGGCTAAATGAAAAGGAGGAAAGGAAGCAACTGTGGAAGGAGCTCACTGATTTTGCACATAATTGCAATACTCCCTGGATTATTGGGGGGGATTTCAACAATGTGTTATTACCTGAAAACAGACAAGGAGGAGCCCCAGTTACATATTCTGAAATACAAGGCTTTAAAGACTGCATTGAAGACTGTTTACTTACAGAACTGAGCTGGTCTGGGTGTCAATACACTTGGAATAATAAGCATGAGAGGGGAGGGAGAGTTTACTCTAAAATTGACTGGGTTTTTGCCAACAGTCTTTGGATCCAGGAATATGGTCAGTTTGATCTTAAATTCCATCCAGAGGATGTATCTGACCACTCTCCAATCTGCGTAACCCTGCATAAAGATTTCACAAAAAAAAGAAATATCCCCTTTAAATTCTATAATATGTGGAGCCTCCACTATGAATTTCAAGCAATGGTGCAGCAAGCTTGGAATTTCAGAACACAAGGCACAAAAATGTTCAGAGTTTATCAGAAAATGAAAAAAGTGAGGGCAGTGCTGAAAAAACTAAATAGAGATGAATTTAGTGGAATTCTAACCCAAGCTGATGTTGCTAGAACTGCTATGACTCAAGCTCGGAATGAAGCAAACCAGGAACCATTAAATGAAACATTGCAGCAGAAGGAAGAGCAGGCCAGGAAGAGGTACAATGTGGTGAACATGGCAGCTGAGAACTTTTTACAACAGAAGAGCAAGGCAAAATGGGTTCAGTTGGGAGATGGGAATAATCATTTCTTTCATGCAGTCATGAAGCAGAGAAGACAGTAATATAGAGTGCATTCCATCAAGACACAGGAGGGTATCCTTTTAGAAGACCAGAATTTGATCATGGAGGAATTGTGGGTTTTTACAGAGAAATGTTAGGAGTTTCAGGCACTAGGGACACTACAGCAGAAGATAGTTTTTTCTTAGCAGGGCACAGATTAGACATGCATCAATAGATGAACCTGAATGCCCCTGTGACTGCTGAGGAAGTCAAGAAAGCCATGTTTGAGATTGACTGTAACAAAAGCCCAGGCCCTGATGGTTTTGGATCAAGTTTCTTCAAAGGAGCGTGGCATATTGTGGGGCAGGAATTGACTGAGGCTATTATAGATTTTTTTTGAGTCTTCTAAAATGCTCAAAGAGGTGAATGCAACAAACTTGTGTCTTGTGCAGAAAATACCAAATCCTGAAAAGGCATCTGACTACAGGCCTATAGCTTGCTGCAACACCATATACAAATGCATCTCCAAGATTCTATGTGGGAGATTGGCAAGAGTGCTTCCAAAACTAGTTTCAGTGAATCAGGGAGCTTTTGTGGCACAGAGATCAATAGTCCACAGCATCATGATATGTCAGGATCTAATTAAGCACTACAATAGGAAACAATCCTCTCCTAGGTGCTTGATGAAGATTGATCTAAGGAAAGCTTATGACACAATTCACTAGGGTTTTATCAAGGAAATGCTGCAAGGGTATGGCTTCCCTCTGAAGTTCAGTGGTTGGCTACTGGAATGCATCCAAACTGCAAGCTTCAGCATCAACATGAATGGGGAAGTACATGGATATTTTACTGCAAAGCGTGGCATTAGGCAGGGAGACCCTATCTCTCCATTAATCTTTGTCTTGGTCATGGAATACTTGTCAAGAATCTTGAAGATAGCTTGCATGGACAATAATTTCAGCTGGCACCCCATGTGCAAAGAGCTTGCACTGAGTCACCTCTGCTTTGCTGATGACTTGATGTGCTTCTGCAAAGCTGCCCCAGAATCTGTGAGTATCTTAATGAACTGCATAAACTATTTTTCACAAGCTACTGGTCTGTTTGCAAACACGAAAAAATCAAATATGTATGTAGCAGATGTTAATGAGCAAAAAAAGAATGAGCTGCTATGTCTCTCAGGGTTTAAGGAGGGTTCACTGCCAATGAAATACCTGGGTGTCCCACTGTCCCCATCTAAATGGAGCAAAATAGACTGTGAAGGCTTGGTGGATAAAATGACAAAAAAGCTACAAACTTGGGCCTCCAGAAACCTCTCATATGCAGGAAGGGCACAATTAATTAATTCTGTATTATTATCTATACATGTATACTGGTCGACCATTTTTATAATGTCTGCTGGGGTACTGAAAAGTATAGAGCAAAAATGCAGACTTTTCTTATGGTGAGCTACTGACCAGAAGCACAAACCAAGCCTGGTTGCATGGGATGTAGTGTGCAAACCAAGGAGAAATGGTGGCATAAATATTAAAAATTGCAAATGGTTTAATATAGCCCTAAATGGGAAGCATATATGGGATTTAGCCACCAAAAAAGATACACTGTGGGTAAAATGGATTAATGGAGTGTATTTGAAAGGAAACAATTTCTGGAACTATGCTCCTGTATGGGGAGCTAGCTGGTACTGGACAAAGCTTAATAAGATCAAAAGCCATTTCCAAAACCATTATACAACCAGAGGAGTGTGGAAGGATGCACATGATGGGGTGTACTTTGCTGCTAGTGGATACAAGGCACTGATAGGGAACATGCCAAAATGCAGACATGCTGATCTGATCTGGGGGAAGCTATCTGTGCCTAGGCAAAGTTTCGGCTTATGGCTGGCCCAAATGGGAAGATTGCTAACTAAGGATAGGCTGCAGAAAACGGGATTCCTAAATGGTGATACCATATGCTACTTGTGCAAAATGAAAACAAAAGACCATAGCCACTTGTTCTTCAGCTGTAATGTATCAACAGAGATACTGAACCAGCTATGGGGTTGGCTGCAAGTATCTGCAAGAGCAAACACTATCCAGGGCTTGCTCAACTGGATTAGTAGACAGAAATGCTCGAGATTCAGGAAAGAAGTGTATGCAGCAGGACTTGCAGCAATAGTGTACTGGATATGGAGATGCAGGAACCTGCAGTGTTTTGAGGGGAGCAGAATGCCACTGTCACAAGTTATACAGTAGATTCAGCTGGCAATCAGATTCAGAATTCAGTAGTGCGGTAGCAAGAGGAAGTTAAACAGCAAGGATAAGAGATGGATAAGGAACCTGTAAAATTCATCTAAATGTGTTGTGTAGGTGCTGAAAATCATGCAGAAAGATCAGCAGGAAAATCAGAATCAGAGTTCAGCAGCTCAGCAGAAGGAGAAGAGATGCAGAATCAGCAGTTCAGCAAGACTAGAGAATCTGTAATAGATTAGTTTACTATGTTTTTGTTTTTTTGCTGTAAGTCAGGAATGTTTGTTTTTTGTATGTTTCAGATATGGGGAACCACTGGTTGTAGTGAGGTACTCCAGTACTGTTTGCATTGCCTATGGGCTGTAATCATGTTACATCACAGCTAGCAATAATACAATTTTTGAGTTGCACCAAAAAAAACATTGGCATCGCGTAAAACCGCCCTTACAAGCCTATCAGGGACCCAATAACTGACCCTAGGGGCCTCCCATGTCTCTTATGGGTCTCCTGTACGATATGGGGCGAAAATATTAACATCGTATAGTTTGCGTCCAGAGGCCCAAAACACGTCCCTTAGAGCATTCCCGAGGCCCGGTTGCCGTTTTCGCCCAAAATTTTGCCGGGGGCTCAATTATGGCCCTAGGGGACCCTTGGTGCCCCGGGAAAGTCAACTTGATTCCCAAACTAAGATATCACACATGTCGCCCGTTTTCGAGCCCTAACATTCGTACTTTGTTGTAAGTCTGAAAAGATTTTTGTAATTTGTTATGTTTACAGAGATGGTGAATCACTGTCTGTAGTGAGTTGCACCAGATTGAAGGGTTGTAAGGTAGTAAAGGGATGCAGGAAAAAAGGAACCCTACCTAGTAGGTGGCCTTGGATTCGCATTGCCTTAGGGTTGTAATCTTGTTACATTACAGTGAGCAATAATACATTTTCTGACTTGCACCAAAAAAACATTCGCATCGTGTAAAACCGCCCTTACAAGCCTATCAGGGACCCAATAACCGACCCAAGGGGCCTCCCATGTCCCCTATGGGTCTAGGTCATGGTGTTGCATCGCATGGGTCATGATGTTGCATCGCATGGGTCATGGTGTTGCATCGTGCTGCAACGCTTGGCTCATGGTGCTGCATAGTGCTGCAACGCATGGGCCATTGTGCTGCAACGCATGGGCCATGGTGCTGCATCGTCGGACATGGTTGATGCAACGCCATGGGTCATGGTGCTGCGCATGGGACATGGGTCATGGGACAAGGTGCTGCGTCATGGGACATGGGACAAGGCGCTGCGTCATGGGACATGGGATAAGGTGCTGCATCATGGGACATGGGTCATTGGATAAGGTGCTCCAGCGCCATGGGAGAAGGGTGCTGCAGCGCCATGGGAGAAGGGTGCTGCAGTGCCATGGGAGAAGGGTGCTGCAGCGCCATGGGACACGGTGCTGCAGCGCCATGGGAAAAGGGTGCTGCAATGCCATAGGACAAGGTGCTGCAGCGCCATGAGACAAGGGTGCTGCAGCCCCATGGGACAAAGGAGCCATAGCCTCGAGGAGTCTAGGACATATTCTTCATACTTGGGATGTTTTCATACTTAGCACGCACATGAGGCCTCTTTCCTTGTCTCTTGTCTCTTGTATTCATGATTAGCCCTTGTATCCTTTTTACTAACCTCTTTTTTACCCAACTTAGCAAGAATTGGAGATTTGGGGGGATGGGGGGAGGGACGAATCGAAGCAACTAGGGCTGAATCTCAGTGGATCGTGGCAGCAAGGCCACTCTGCCACTTACAATACCCCGT
>CM076151.1:31035000-31042500 GCA_038025085.1 Tetragonia tetragonoides | reverse complement strand
CAGACGTGCCCTCGGCCTGACGGCTTCCGGCGCAACTTGCGTTCAAACACTCGATGGTCCACGGGATTCTGCAATTCACACTAGGTATCGCATTTCGGTACGTTCTTCATCGATGCGAGAGCCGAGATATCCGTTGCCGAGAGGGTGCCAAGTATGTACAGGTGCCACGCGAAATGCCGACAAACCGGACGCGGAAGGGCACTCCTTGTGTTCATGTTCCTTGGCGCTTTCCGCGCCGGGGTTGGTTGTTGCGGCGGGCGGCACCCACGAGGAGCGCCCCCCTACTAGGGTAGGGGCTATTAACCCCAGGGCCTTCAGCGCCCCTCCCCAGAGTGATAAACGTGTTCACGGGTCGTTCTGCTAGGCAGGTTTCGACAATGATCCTTCTGCAGGTTCACCTACGGAAACTTTGGTACGACTTCTCCTTCCTCTAAATGATAAGGTTCAATGGACTTCTCGCGACGTCATCGCGATCCGACCATATCACCGGACCATTCAATCGGTAGGAGTGACGGACGATGTGTACAAAGGGCAGGGACGTAGTCAACGCGAGCTGATGACTCGCGCTTACTAGGAATTCCTCGTTGAAGACCAACAATTACATTGATCTATCCCCATCACGATGAAATTTCAAAGATTACCCGGGCCTGTCGGCCAAGGCTATAGACTCGTTGAATACATCAGTGTAGCGCGCGTGCGGACTAGAACATCTTAGGGCATCACAGACCTGTTATTGCCTCAAACTCCCTCTAAGAAGCTAGCTACGAAGGTATGACTCCTAGTTAGCAGGCTGGGGTCTCGTTTGTTACTGGAATTAACCAGACAAATCGCTCCACCAACAAAGAATGCCCATGCACCACCACCCATAGAATCAAGAAACAGCGCTGGTGGCACGACCCGGCCAGTTAAGGCATGAAGTGCATCGCCGGCAGAAAGAGTAGGACGACCGGTGCACACCGCTAGGCGGACCGGTCGACTCACCCCAAGGTCCAACTACGATCTTTTTAACTGCAGCAACTTAAATATACGCTATTGGAACTGGAATTACCGCGGCTGCTGGCACCAGACTTGCCCTCCAATGGATGCATTCCAATGTTAGGATTGGGTAATTTGCGCGCCTGCTGCCTACCATGTGGTAGCCGTTACTCAGGCTCCCTCTCCGGAATCGAACCCTAATTCTCCGTCACCCGTCACCACCATGGTAGGCCACTATCCTACCATCGAAAGTTGATAGGGCAGAAATTTGAATGATGCGTCACCGGCGCAATGGCCGTGCGATCCGTCGAGTTATCCTGAATCATCAGAGCAACGGGCAAAGCCCGCGTCGACCTTTTACCTAATAAATGCATCCCTTCCAAAATTCAGGGTTTGTTGCACGTATTAGCTCTAGAATTACTACGGTTATCCGAGTAGCAGGTACCATCAAACAAACTATAACTGATTTAATGAGCCATTCGCAGTTTCACAGTCTGAATTAGTTCATACTTACACATGCATGGCTTAATCTTTGAGAGAAGCATATGACTACTCGCAGGATCAACCAGGTAGCACCATCAATCGACGCCGGACGCGTATGAGCCTTTCCGAGTGATCGGGAGGTCAAATAGCGCTCGACCGTCGTTCGTGCTAAGCGAAGAACGCTATTGGACAGCTAAGGCCTTTCGGACCCCTGCCCGCTCAGTGTTCCGCATCACAAAGAATAGCTAGAGCACACAGCCCATGCCACAGCCGCACCGAAGGCTCGACATGGGTGGACGAAGTGCTCAGCTTGAGTGGTCCACCTCGCACCCTTGGGAGGATGCCAGACGAATATCTCATCTGTTCAGGGTCACGATTACCATCCGTAGGCATCAAACAAAGGACACCATGCTTCGTCCAAGGCAATTCGCACTTGGAGCAATCGATGAAAAGGTCTGTGGGTGTGCGGTTGACTGCACGAGCAGGAACCCCGCCAAGCTAAACGGACCGAGTGCCACTCACACGGCTTCACAATTATTGCGCCAAAATCGCCCTCGACGTACCCACGAAACTACATAGTAGCCCCATGGATGTCCGAGGGAGACCCCAACGAGGACAACGCTTGGCGTGAAAATCTCGATGAAGGGACGTTCGATACCCACTAGCCGGATAGACGGCTCATCCCGAAGGAGATCACATCCTGTAAGGACCCGAGATTTTTCCAATCCTTGTTTCCATGGAGTGCGTCCCTATACAAACTTTGTCAGTTGGCGGCTTAGATAAGTTCAAGGGACCATCGAGTTAGAAAAGCTTTTGAAAAGACTTGAATTGAATAAAAAAAAAAACCATGAAAGAGGTCACAAATCTGCTATCGGCGTTTTATCGAAGGGACAAACCGAAAGGACAACCCAATAGCGCGATAAGTGAACTAATCATGTTTTGAGAAAGACTCCCGCTTATATAAAACATATAGTACCCAAGAATAAAGGGTTCGGGGGCGAAGGTACGAGGTGGGAAGGTGTTAGGCACCCAACTCGCTCGTATTATGACGGCCTCTACTAACTCAAGTTTGCTTAATAATTTAAAGACATAATTCCCTTGCAAAACCGGATTAACAACCTAGACTTAGACTATTAATTGGTGTATCACAAGAATCACAACGTTTATTTTTAACCCTTATTTAGAAATGCATTTGATTGACAAGTTGAGCAGCACAATGATTATACAAACAATATTTAGGAAGCAATAAAAACGTGACCTAGCATGATATCTACATTATGACTACTTTGAAAATAAACAACTAAGCAAGTAATTTAATTTGAGCCCTAACGAGTTTGTACCTGAACTGTAGGCTATATTTGACAAGAATAGTAACAGTAGACTCAAGTTTGGAAGAAAGAGGGGGAAGCTCGGTGTCAATACTCCCGAGAATAGAGGTTGTCAACTGTAGACTGTGTGTTTTGAACTGAAGGTGAAGGGTTGTTTATATAGGCGTGGAAAAGTAGGGTTGTACGGTCGAATTTGAGCTGAAAAATGAGACGGGCTTGAAAAATGAGCCGGGCCCGAAGGGAAGTCAGCTCCACTAGCGGCCTTGGGAAATTGGTCAGCGCCGCTAGCGGCCCTGGCCTGGGCCGCTAACGGCTGTCAGCAGCCAGCTGGACGACGTCCAGCCCATTTTCTTTTTCCGGAGGATTTTAAATATTCCGAAAAACATGAAAAGACCGTTTTACCCCTTAACGGTAAAAGACGGTTTTACCCTTAAATCGCAACTTGGCGACCGAAAGTCGGAATGAGGCATGAGACGTGTCGTTGGAAAGCTCTTGAACGGGACTTCTGAATGGAATGGAATGGAATGAAGGAGTGTTTGGAGGGAAAAACCTGAGACCTTATCTTAACTATTAAAGCAAAATAGTAGTTCAAGCTTAAAAATTACTCCTTTCATCATTGGGCTTTTGCGGAGAAATTTGAAGACGCTTTTTTGGCGTCTACACATCCATACGACGTTTATACCCACCCGCCGGCTAGACAGCTCAATCCCGAAGCAGATCACATCCATCCGTCGTCGGCTAGATGGCTCATCCCGAAAGAGATCACATCTTTTTGACGTCTTCTGAATAGCTCGATCACAAAGGAGATCACATCCATCCGACGTTTATACCCTCAAGCCGTCTAGATAGCTCATCCGGAAGGAGATCACATCCATCCGAAGTTTATACGCGCAAGCCGGCTAGATAGCTCATCCGGAAGGAGATCACATCCATCCGACGTTTATACCCGCAAGCCGGCTAGATAGCTCATCCCGAAGGAGGTCACATCCATCCAACGTTTATACCCGCAAGCCGGCTAGACAGCTCAATCCCGAAGGAGATCACATCCATCCTTCGTCGATTGGATGGCTCATCCTGAAGGAGATCACATTTGTCCGACGTCGTCCTCATAGCTCGATCCCGAAGGAGATCACATCCGTCCAACATTTATACCCACATCGTAACCGTAAGCCATCGTTGACCTCGACAGCGCCCGAGTGGACGCGACATGACACGACTCGGCGCCTAGTAGGCGCTTCATGTCGCGTCACGTCGCGTCCGTCTCCGGCATAGGGGGCCGGTGCTTGAGCCGAGGTTTCGTGGGTGTCCGGCTATGATGGCGTACGACTTGACACTACTCGGTGCCTGGTAGGCGCTTCATGTCGCTTCGCTTGCCTTCCTTCACCCACAAGCACTCTCTCAAGCAGCTACCCCCTAAAGAGTCTTATATTATGGCCCTAGGGGACCCCCGGTGCCCCGGGAGGCTCACCTTCATTCCCAAACCCCGATATCACACATGTCGCTCGTTTTCGGGCCCTAACTCTGGCATCGCGTAAAACCGCCCTTACAAGCCTATCAGAGACGCAATAACCAACCCAAGGGGCCTCCCATGTCCCTTAGGGGTCTCCCGTGCGATATGGGGCGAAAATATTAACGTCGAAAAGTTTGCGTCCGGAGGCCCAAAACACGTCCCCTAGAGCATTCCCAGGGCCCGGTTGCCGTTTTTGCCCGAAAATTTGTCGGGGGCTCTATTATGGCCCTAGGCGACCCCAGTGCCCCGGAAGGGTCAACTTGATTCCCGAACTCAGATATCACACATGTCGCCCGTTTTCAGGCCATACCATTGGCATCGCGTAAAACCGTCCTTACAAGCCTATCAGAGACCCAATAACCAACCCTAGAGGCCTCCCATGTCCCCTAGGGGTCTCCTGTGCGATATGGGGCGAAAATATTAACGTCGAAAAGTTTGCGTCCGGAGGCCAAAACACGTCCCCTAGAGCATTCTTGGGGCCCGGTTGCCGTTTTCGCCCGAAATTTTGTCGGGGGCTCTTTTACGGCATTAGGGGACCCCCGGTGCCCCAGGAGGGGCATCTTGATTCCCGAACACAGATATCACACATGTCGCCATTTTCCGGCCCTAACATTGGCATTGCGTAAAACCGCCCTTACACACCTATCAGGGAGCCAATAACCGACCCTAAGGGGCTCCCATGTCCCCTAGGAGTGTCCCGTGCGATATGGGGCGAAAATACTAACGTCGAAAAATTTGCGCCCGGATGCCCAAAACACGTCCCCTAGAGCATTCCCGGGGCATGGGTGCTCACGGTGCCCGGTCATGCTGCTGCATGGTGCTGAAGCGCATGGGTCAGGGTGCTGCGTGGTGTTGCTGCGCAAGGGTCAGGGTGCTGCATGGTGCTGCAGCGCATGGGTCAGGGTGCTGCATGGTGCTGCAGCGCATGGGTCATGGTGCTGCATGTTGTTGCAGCGCATGGGTCATGGTGCTGCATTGCATGGGTCTTGGTGTTGTGAGTCATGGGTCATGGTGTTGCATCGCATGGGTCATGGTGTTCCATCGTGCTGCAACGCATGGGTCATGGTGTTGCATCGCATGGGTCATGGTGTTGCATCGTGCTGCAACGCACGGGTAATGGTTTTGCATCGTGCTGCACCGCATGGGACATGGTGTTGCATCGTGTTGCATCACAAGGGTCATGGTGTTGCATCGTGCTGCAACGCATTGGTCATGGTGTTGCATGGTGCTGCAACGCATGGGTCACGGTGTTGCATCGCATGGGTCATGGTGTTGCATCGTGCTGCAACGCATGGGTCATGGTGTTGCATCGCATGGGTCATGGTGTTGCATCGTGCTTCAACGCATGGGTCATGGTGTTGCATCGCATGGGTCATGGTGTTGCATCGTGCTGCAACGCATGGGTCATGGTGTTGCATCGTGCTGCAACGTATGGATCAAGGTGTTGCATCGTGCTGCAACGCCTGGGTCACTGTGTTGCATTGCATGGGTCATGGTGTTGCATCGTGCTGCAACGCATGGGTCATGGTGTTGCATCGTGCTTCAACGCATGGGTCATGGTGTTGCATCGTGTTGCAACGCCTGGGTCATTGTGTTGCATTGCATGGGTCATGGTGTTGCATCGTGCTGCAACGCATGGGTCATGGTGCTGCATAGTGCTGCAACGCATGGACAATGGTGCGGCAATGCATGGGCCATGGTGCTGCGTCGTGGGACATGGGTGAAGCAACGCCATTGGTCATGGTGCTGCGCATGGGACATGGGTCATGGGACAAGTTGCTGCGTCATGGGACATGGGACAAGGTGTTGCGTCATGGATCATGGGACAAGGTGCTTCGTCATGGGACAAGGTGCTGCAGCGCCATGGGAAAAAGGTGCTGCAGCGCCATGGGACAAGGGGCTGCAGCGCCATGGGAAAAGGGTGCTGCAGCGCCATGGGAGAAGGTGCTGCAGCGCCATGGTACAAGGTCGCTGCAGCGCCATGGGACAAGTGGTTGCAGCGCCATGGGATAAGGGTGCTGCAGCGCCATGGGACAAGGGTGTTGCAGCCCCATGGGACAAAGGTGCTGCACCCCCATGGGACAAAGGAGCCTCTCGGACATGTTCTTCATACTTGGGATGTCTTCATACTTAGCACGCACATGAGGCCTCTTTCCTTGTCTCTTGTCTCTTGTGTTCATGCTTAGCCCTTGTATCCTTTTTACTAACCTCTTTTGTACCAAACATAGCAAGAATTGGAGATTTGGGGGGAAGAGGGGAGGGACAAATCGAAGAAACTAGGGCTGAATCTCAATGGATCGTAGCAGCAAGGTCACTCTGCCACTTACAATACCCATGTGCAAGTGCCGTTCACATGGAACCTCTCCCCTCTTCGGCCTTCAAAGTTCTCATTTGAATATTTGCTACTACCACCAAGATCTGCACCGACGGCCGCTCCGCCCTGGCTCGCTTCACATGTTTTGCAGCGACTTGCCCCGAATATTTGCTACTACCACCAAGATCTGCACCTACTCATCGGAGCCTGGCACTTGCCCCGACAACCGGGTATAGGTCGCGCTCTTCAGTGCCATCTATTTTCGGGGCTAGTTGATTTGGCAGGTGAGTTGTTACACACTCAGCGGATTTCGACTTCCATGACCACCGTCCTGCTGTCTTAATCGACCAAAACCCTTTGTGGGATCTAGGTTAGCGCACAGTTAGGCACCGTAACCCAGCTTCCGGTTCATCCCGCATCGCCAGTTCTGCTTACCAAAAATGGCCCACTTGGAGCTCTCGACTCCATGGCGCGGCTCAACAAAGCAGTCGCGCCGTCCTACATATTTAAAGTTTGAGAATAGGTCGAGGGCATTGCGCCCTCGATGCCTCTCATCATTGGCTTTACCAGATAGAACTCGCATATGAGCTCTAGCTATCATGAGGGAAACTTCGGAGGGAACCAGCTACTAAACGGTTCGATTAGTCTTTTGCCCCTATACCAATGTCAGACGAACGATTTGCACGTCAGTATCGCTTGGGGCCTCCACCAGAGTTTCCTCTGGCTTCGCCCCGCTCCGGAATAGTCTTTCGGGTCCCGAGAGGTATGCTCTCACTCGAACCCTTCTCAGAAGATCAAGCTCGGTCGGCGGTGCACCCGCTAGGGGATCCCACCAATTAGCTTCCTTGCACCTTACGGGTTTACTCGCTCGTTGACTCGCACACATGTCA
>CM076151.1:31002500-31027500 GCA_038025085.1 Tetragonia tetragonoides | reverse complement strand
ATTTAATGGAAAAGCATTTTAAGATCTTTGTAATTTTACAAAGAAACTTAAACATCATATAATCCATTCAATGCCTCATACCTCATGTATGGATACGGATTTGCCAGATATATGATCGATGTACGATCTTTCCGTTTCAAACTTTTCCGTTAAATCCCACAAGATATCCAATTGCTATTTTGGATACTTAGTCTTAGATCACCATCTAAAACTTTGGAAAAATTATCAAAGGACTTAATCACTTTGGAATAAATCTCCGTTTTAACCGATTCGGGACATGGTAGAAGGATTTCGGTTACTTGCTACATAATTACACGTCGCATGAGTACGTATCACCACTTTACTCAATAAAATCGATTCAACCCACACATTATGATTAAGGGACTCACGCCTTATCATTTTTGGTTAGTCGTTGGTTAATCTCATGGATTCGCTGAATTCTTTCCATAAGAATCAGAGATCCGTAACTCAACGATTGACAAATTGGAGAGCCATTTTATTGAACCTCTCGCATTTTGCCTCTTGTTTCTCAAATAAAGTACTTAGCCTTAGAATTTTCTCCACTGAGAATATAGTTTAGGTTGACATCTCAACCAAACTGATCAACACTTTCATTTTTCTTTCGCAAAAATAACCTTTCCGTAAGGTTCTTTCCCTCTTTAACAATTTCGGGAGTAGTGTAGTATACTTACACCTTTGAACATAACAAGTTCAGAATCTCGTCTAAACATAACAAGTTTTAGACTTCTTATTTCTCTAAGAAATCCATATCCTTTGGGCGAAGACGCGGAAATCTCATATATTCTGACTTCTATTCAGTGTCACGGACATCCTGAACATTCCCAAACTTTCGACTTCGTCCATGGGGATACTGGACAGGTCGGGAGAATATAGACAACGGACTCTTCCGAGTCTTCTAGGGGAGCACGTAGCGGCTTCCTCGAGTCGTAGGTCACCACCTCTATCCTTTCTCCTTAAGGCTTTCGTAGGCTTTCCACACAACTGTGAGTGTTAAGCAACTTACGCCGGACCAACTTACGTCGGACCAACTACCACTGTTCCTGCCTCCGCGGCCTCACGTGCGCCTATGCCTTTGCATTTTTCCCGTGTTACTTTCCTTTTTTAAGTGTCTTTCAACTTAGTTTCCATTAACCAGTTCCGTTAGGCTACCCGTGGCATTGTGTTTAGTTTGTCTCGCCCACTCGAGGGTTGCTTTCTCGTGAAATAGTATCCGTTTGGCCCACTAAGGCGATGTCTAGTGACTCACAACTTGTTGCACAAGCGTCACTTTGTCCTCTCTAACCTTTAGGCATTGTTCCTGGCTACCTCAACCCGAGGTGCTTGGCAACGTCAACGTTATCATCCACTGAAAACGTTCAAGGACAAGCGTAATGCTTTTTGATAACTGTTTCTAGCATACAAACATCACAATTTCTTTTGCCAATGGAAACAGGAAATAACTTCTCATTAATGTAAACATTGCGTAATTACAGGAACGAAAGGGAAAGACAATGCTGAATTAGAAAATATCAATTTCTAAAAATTCAAATACGAAACTTAAATAAAGCAACTTAAATCACGAATCGCAAACCATCATCATTCTTGCGTCGTGTTTGGCTCGTTGTCCATCTATGCATACGGGCTGAACGGACTGAACCAGTAGGGACCTTGATCCGCTGCTTGGGTAGACAGGGGCGACCCTGGAGAAGACAACGTTGAGTGGAGTTCCCCTTCGGAGTTATCCTTGTCAGGTTCGCTCTCATAACCGTCCTCATCAGGCTCGTCTTCTTCAGTGTCCTAGGGGATCAGGATCACCTCGCGTTCAACTGGTGCACTTACTTGGACAGAGGCGGCCTGCTCCGCTCCTTCACGTTCCACAATTTTCTGGTACGCTTCCTCAACCGGTATCTTTCCGTTTGGCCAACCAGCGCCATCATACATCGTGTCTCCATCGATGTAAAATGTCAGGTAGGGGGAGCGCGTTGATTCCAATGCTTGGAACATTGGTGGCAAGGCATAAGTCATGGCCTACATTAGTGGCGCCTCCTCGAGGCTAGCAACCGCTGCAGCATGTTTTGCATCCGCCTTGGTATCTACGACTGGATCGAGGGTCCCGTCCTCGTTACCACCGTCAATAGCATCGTTGGGAACAGTTCTTCCCAACCCAAGTTGTCCATAGGTTGCCTCCACTAAATGATCAAGCCGTAGCACAGCTTGAGTTGGATCCTTAGCACTAAGGCTCTCCTCGCCTAAAGCACGGGCGTACTCCATCACTAGAGTCTCCACGATGTCATGCTTCTTAGGCGCTGCCTCCTTTTTCAGTGTTGCCTTGGCTTGGGCTTCCAAAGCCAACACAACTGGACAGGGATCTGCTGTCTTGATGACAAAGTGGGAGTCGAGATTTTGAGACGTAGTTCCTCAATTTCCCGAGTCCATTGTTCCGTCTTGAGACGCATTGTCTCAATCTCGTCATTTCTTATGGGGGTCAAAAATTGTGCCGCATATTCCGATCTAGTCATTCGCCTCGGCTTGGGTGCTTTTGGGGAAGCAACACCCTTGTCGTTCCTCCTCGGTGATCTAGTAATTCTCTCCTGAATCCTTTAGCAAGGTCGAGCCAACTGACGCTCACTAACAATCAACACCACGCTTCACTCTTTGCTGGTTAAACACCAACTCAATCCACAAAAACTGCAGCAAATGATGAACTCCCGTTTGTTATCACTAGCACATCCGGGGGGTCGGACCAACTGTCACAGGGGTAATTATTGCGCCTAGGATCAAGGTGTATATTTCCCTTGTGATGGCGTCTAGCTCAACTAGACCAGCAAACTCAGTAACGCTTTGGAAGGTGGGTGAGAGAGATAGGATGAGGGACGTGTGCTCACACGGGCTGATGGAGCTCTAGCTATGGCTTTCTTTCTGACGTAAGGAATTTTATGTGATTCTTGTTCACAAATGATCTCTCGTGTGGTTCCCTGAAGTGATTCCTGTGGGTAACTGGCAAGGCGTAGCCAAGGGGCTAGTTGTCCCTGTACTGCAATCGTCGGGTCGTTCCTGGTCATGCGCCTACTAGGAGCTGACTACTCGATCATGGCATACTGAGCGCCAATAGCTGATGGCATGGCCTAGTCAGCTAACTGCCTGTGGACGTGTCCCTATATTTAAAGGAGCACTACAGCCACTATGTTACCGTTGGTAACTGCTCGGTCATGGGACATGTCTCAGCCCATCATCTTGTTAACCGCTCGCAACCGCCGTGTCAGTTGAGGACGTGGTCGAAACACTCCTCCTGAATCCATGCCATGTCGTGGGTAACCGCCCACTATGAGTCATGGCTTGACTTCAGTCAACCCATGATCTCTTCCGATAACCATCAAGGGACATATGGCATCACTCACGTCTGAGGACATGGGTAACCGCCACTAGTGCATGGTGAGTGCCCCAAATCGTGGGTCACTCCATTCTTAACCGTCAAGGTCATGAGTCAACTTGAGTCAACTCCACTTCCTATATTTTAGGGACGTGGGTAACTCCCATGGTAGTGGCTTCCACCCACTAGCCATGTCACGTCTTAGCCCACTTAGCCGTAGGATAACCGCTCAGTCAGGCGCCTCCTAGGCGCAACTGCCTATCGACATAACCTCCCACTAGTTCCGCCTTTCTAGGGACGTGGGAATCATGGGACACTCATGATCACCCTGTTACTCGAGCAACCTACACAGCATCACTCGTTTAGCTCACGGAGCCTGAGCTTCCTAGGATGTTCCCGTTGTCCATCCGTCAAGCTTAGTCGTAGCCCTTCCACGACCGGGAGCGCGCCTAACGCTGCCTAGGGGATGTCCTCACGTGTCTCCTTCACAGAGAAAGTACCCCCTAAAGAGGCTTCTAAGGTTTACTAGAACTGATAGGAGGGAACATGCCAAGTGCTTAACTTTCATACTGGGGTTCTGGACAACAAGTATGCGTTAATGGACTAACCAAGACCACCATTGGATTCCTGATACCATTACATACTTAGGACTTCTTGGTGTCCGGGCAAACTTATACTTTGTCCCATCATAATTTCACAAGACATGCTCACCCAGTTGCTGACGCGTCAGTGCCTGTCAAGAGCCTAAGTAGCGCCCGTCCAGCGCCTATGTCGCTGCGCACTGTGCAAAGGCACATCGCCTATTGCCTCGGTCATGACCTTGTCAAGGCCTGACCATGTCAAGGTTCCTGTCCTTGATATTGTCAACGGCCATCACCGGTGACCCTCGTGCAATCGCTGACGCTCGTGCTTGTCCGGTCACTGTGTTCACCGTTTGCTCGGTCATGACGCGTATGCGCCTAAGGTCTGTCCGGTGTCACGCGTCAAGAAGTCTAACAGTAGGCCACTATCCTACCATCGAATGTTAATAGGGAAGAAATTTAAATGATGCATCGGCGGGACAAAGGCCGTGCGATCCGTCGAGTAATCATGAATACTCAGAGCAACAGGCAAAGCCCGCGTCGACCATGAAACAAACTATAACTGGTTTGTTGCACGTATTAGCTCTAGAATTACTAGTGTTATCCGAGTAGCAGGTACCATGAAACAAACTATAACTGGTTTAATGAGCCATTCGCAGTTTCACAGTCTGAATTAGTTCATACTTACACATCCATGGCTTAGTCTTTGAGACAAGCATATGACTACTGGCAGGATCAACCATGTAGCACCATCAATCAACGCCGGAGGCATATGGTCCTTTCCGAGTGATCGGGAGGTCAACTCGCGCTCTACCGTCATTCCTTGATAGATTGGACCCCTAACCGCTCAGTTTTCCGCATCCCAGAGAACAGCTAGAGCACGCAGCCCATGCCACAGCCGCACAGAAGGCTTGACATAAGTGGACGTCGTGCTCAGCTTGAGTGGTCCACCCGACACCCTTGGGAGGATGCCGGATGAAGATCTCATCTTTTTAGGGTCACGATTACCCTACGTAGGCATCAAACACAGGAAACCATGCATCGTCCAAGGCAATTCGCTCTTGGAGCAATCGATGAAAAAGTCTGTGGGTGTGCACTTGACTGCACGAGCAGGAACCCCGGCAACCCAAACGGACCGAGTGCCACTCACACGCCTTCACAATTGCTGCACCAAAATCACCCTCGACGTACCCATGAAACTACATAGTAGCCCCATGGATGTCCGAGGGAGACCCCAACGAGCACAACGCTCGGCGTGAAAATCTCGATTAAGGACGTTCGATACCTACACGCCGGCTAGACGGCTCATCCTGAAGGAGATCACATCCATACGACATTTATACCGACCCGCCGGCTAGACAGCTCAATCCCGAAGGAGATCACATCCATCCGACGTCGGCTGGATGGCTCATCCCGAAGGAGATCACAACTTTTCGACATCATCTGAATAGCTCGATCCCGAAGGAGATAGCTCATCATCTAAATAGCTCGATCCCGACGTTTATACCCACAAGCCGGCTAGATAGCTCATCCCGAAGGATATCACATCCATCCGACGTTTAAACCCGTAAGCCAGCTAGATAGCTCATCTCGAAGGAGATCACATCCATCGGACGTTTATACCTGCAACCGGCTAGAAAGCTCATCCCGAAGGAGATCACATCCTTCCGACGTCGGCTAGATGGCTCATCCCGAAGGAAATCACATCTGTCCGACTTCGTCTGCATAGCTCGATCCCGTAGGAGATCACATCCGTCCAACATTTATACCCACATCGTAACCGTAAGCCATCGTCGACCTCGACAGCGCCCGAGTGGACGCGACATGACACAACTCGGCACCTAGTAGGAGCTTCATGTCGCGTCACGTCGCGTCCGCCTCTGGCGCCGCTTCCATCTTCGGCATAGGGGGCCGGTGCTTGAGCCGAGGTGTCGTGGGTGTCCGATTATGATGGCGCACGACTTGACACTACTCGGCGCCTGGTAGGCGCTTCATGTCGCGTCGCTTGCCTTCCTTCGCCCACAAGCACTCTCTCAAGCAAATATCCCCTAAAAAGTCTTATAAGGTTTAGTGGTTCTGACAGGAGGAGACATGCACAGTGCATAACTTTCATACCGGGGTTTTTGAGAGTTTGGATAATTATTTTCCAAAAGTTCCACCTCAAACTTTTCAAGTATAATATTAAGTTACAGAAAAGCATTTTTATTTAAATTTTCACACAAGGTAGCTATTTATTTTAATTAAAAAATACGCTGAAAGTGAGGAAATAAATAGAAATAATATCAGAAAAATTACAAATCACTTCAAAAAACTTGGGAAATATTTTTGAGACCTCACTTTAATTTTAGAAATAATGTTGAGACTTCACTCCCCACTCTTGGGGGTAGGAAATTCCGGCCCTCACTCATGCTTTTGGTGTTCCGGCCCTTACATTGGCATCCCGTACAAAAAATTACAAGCCTGTCATGGACCAGATAACGAACCCCGGGGACTTCCCATATCCCTTAAGGATGTCCCGTGTCATATGGTGTGAAAATATACAGCTACAGTTCGGAGCCTCTCGAAAGGCAAAAAAACGTGGATTATATCCTTTGATTTTCGGCTTCCGGGGGCCTGGTTGTCATTTGTCCCAAACATCTCCTAGGGTTCTATCATGACTGTAGGCGCTCCGGGAGAGTCATCCTTATCCCCGAACTCCGATATCACCCATGCCGCCGGTATTACGACCCTTACATTAGCATCGCGTAAAATCGCCCTGACAAGCCTATATGGGACCCAGTAACCGACCGTGGGGGCCTCCCATGTCCCCTATGGGTCTCCCGTGTGATATGGGGCAAAAATATTAACATCAAAAAGTTTGCGTTCGGAGGCCCAGAACACGTCCCCTAGAGCATTCCCGGGGCCCGGTTGACGTTTTTGCCAGAAATTTTTTCGGAGGCTCTATTATGGCTCTAGGGGACCCCCGGTACCCTGGGAGGGTCACCTTGATTCCCACACTCTGATATTACACATGTCGCCCTTTTTCGGGCCCTAACATTGGCATTGCGTAAAACCGCCCTTACAAGCCTATCTAAGACCCAGTAACCGACCGTGGAGGCCTCCCATGTCCCATATGGGTCTCCCGTGCGATATGGGGCAAAAATATTAACGTCGAAAAGTTCGCGTCCGGAGGCACAGAACACGTCCCCTAGAGCATTCCCAGGGCCCCGTTGCCATGTTTGCCTGAAATTTTGTCCGGGGCTCCATTATGGCCCTAGGGGACCCCCGGTGCCCCGGGAGGGTCAACTTGATTCCCAAACTCAGACGTCTCCGGACTCCCTAACGTTGACGTCAACTGCGATGTCCCGGTTCAGGAATTTTAACCCGATTCCCTTTCGAAACTTGCGGGTAACGCGCTATCGGAAGGGCTTCCCTCGTCTCTTAGGATCGACTAACCCATGTGCAAGTGCCATTCACATGGAACCTTTCCCCTCTTCGGCCTTCAAAGTTCTCATTTGAATATTTGCTACTACCACAAAGATCTACACTGATGGCCGCTCCGCCCTGGCTCACGCCACAGGTTTTGCAGCGACCGATGAGTCCTCCTACTCATCGGGGCCTGGCACTTGCCCCGACGGCCGGGTATAGGTCACGCGCTTAAGCGCCATCCATTTTTGGGGCTAGTTGATTCGGCAGGTGAGTTGTTACACACTCCTTAGCGGATTTCGGCTTCCATGACCACTGTCCTGTTGTCTTAATCGACCAACACCCTTTGTGGGATCTAGGTTAGCGCGCAGTTGGGCACCTTAACCCGGCTTCCGGTTCATCCCGCATTGCCAGTTCTGCTTACCAAACTTGGCCCACTTGTAGCTGTCGATTCCGTGGTGCGGCTCAACAAAGCAGTCGCGCCGCCCTACCTATTTAAAGTTTGTGAATAGGTCGAGGGCATTGCGCCCCCGATGCCTCTAATCATTGGCTTTACCTGATAGAACTCGCGTATGAGCTCCAGCTATCCTGAGGGAAACATCTGAGGGAACCAGCTACTAGACGGTTCAATTAGTCTTTCGCCCCTATACCCAAGTCAGATGAACGATTTGCACGTCAGTATCGCTTCGGGCCTCCACCAGAGTTTCCTCTGGCTTCGCCCCGCTCAGGCATAGTTCACCATCTTTCGGGACCCGACAAGTATGCTCTCACTCGAACCCTTCTCAGAAGATCAAGGTCGGTCGGCGGTGCACCCGCTAGGGGATCCCACCAATTAGCTTCCTTGCGCCTTACTGGTTTACTAGCCCGTTGACTTGCACACATGTCAGACTCCTTGGTCCGTGTTTCAAGACGGGCCGAATGGGGGGCCCGCAGGCCGATGCTTGGTGCGTGCAGGTGCCAAAGCATGCGGTGACGACGAGCGCTGCCTACCACGATCGCAAGGACGATGCTCCCAGAAATCGGGGTTTAGCCGCCCTCCCAATCCGCGTCGGTCCGAGCCCCGAGCCGATCGGCAGACCGACTATTGGCCGTTCCACAACTGTCCGAGGCGCATCGCCGGCCCCCACCTGCTTCCCTCCCGACAATTTCAAGCAATCTTTGACTCTCTTTTCAATGTTTTTTTCATCTTTCCCTCGCGGTACTTGTTCGCTATCGGTCTCTTGCCGGTATTTTGCCTTGGATGGAATTTACCACCCGCTTAGGGCTGCATTCCCAAACAACCCGACTCGCGCGACAGCGCCTCGTGGTGCGACAGAGTCTGGGCACGACGGGGCTCTCACTCTCTCTAGCGCCCCTTTCCAGGGGACTTGGGCCCGGTCCGTCGTAGAGGACGCTTCAACAGACTACAATTTGAACGGCGAGGCCGCCCGATTTTAAAGCTGGGCTCTTCCCGGTACGCTCGCTGCTACTAGGGGAATCCTTGTAAGTTTCTCTTCCTCCACTTATTGATATGCTTAACCTCAGCGGGTAGCCCCACCTGACATGGGGTCGCAACGGTTGTGAGCTTTCGCTCGGGGTCCTTCGAGCTCCCCTGGCGGCGTGCGTGCGCGGCGCGATCCATGAGTTTTAATCCACCAATCGCCGTGGCTTCTCGTCGCCGTGAGCTCCCTATTTAGGCCAGTCTTGCCCGGTGAGGCACGGGAGGCCATCCTCTTTCCCCTCTCACGCGAGGTAGGTGGCGGAGACTTGATGCGTGACGCCTATGCAGACGTGCCCTCGGCCTGACGGTTTCGAGCGCAACTTGCGTTCAAAGACTCGATGGTTCATGGGATTCTGCAATTCACACCAAGTATCGCATTTCGCTACGTTCTTCATCGATGCGAGAGCCGAGATATCCGTTGTCGAGAGTTGTTTTGTAAACAGGTGCCACGCCCAACGCCGTCTGTCAATCCTTACTATGTCTGGACCTGGTAAGTTTTCCCGTGTTGAGTCATATTATACCGCAGGCTCCCATCCTGGTGGTGCCCTTCCGTCAATTCCTTTAAGTTTTAGCCTTGCGACCATAGTCCCCCCGGAACCAAGAAAACATTGATTTTTCATAAGGTGTCGGCGGCGTCCTAAAAGTAACATCCGCCGATCCCTGGTCGGCATCGTTTATGGTTGAGACTAGGACGGTATCTGATCGTCTTCGAGCCCCCAACTGTTGCCCCTATACCCAAGTCAGACGAACGATTACACGTCAGTATCGCTTCGGGCCTCCACCAGAGTTTCCTCTGGCTTCGCCTCGCTCAGGCGTAGTTCACCTTCTTTCGAGACCCGACAGGTATGCTCTCACTCGAACCCTTCTTAGAAGATCAAGGTCGGTCGGAGTGCACCCGCTAGGGGATCCCACCAATTAGCTTCCTTGCGCCTTACGGATTTACTCGCCCGTTGACTCGCACACATGTCAGACTCCTTGGTCCGCAGGCCGACGCCTGGAGTGTGCTGGTGCCAAAGCACGCAGTGACGGCGCGCGCTGCCTACGACGATCGCGAGGACAACGCTCCCGGAAACCAGGGTTTAGCCGCCCTCCCAAACCGCGTCGGTCCGCGCCCCGAGCCGATCGGTGGACCGGCTATTGGCCGTTCCACATCCGACCGAGGCGCATCACCGACCCCCATCAGCTTCCCTCCCGACAATTTCAAGCACTCTTTGACTCTCTTTTCAAAGTTCATTTCATCTTTCCCTCGCGGTACTTGTTCCTATCGGTCTCTTGCCAGTATTTAGCCTTTGATGGAATTCACCACCCGCTTAGGTCTGCATTCCCAAACAGCGCCTCATGGTGTGACAGGATGCGGGCACGACGCAGCTCTCACCCTCTCTGGCGCCCCTTTCCAGAGGACTTGGGCCCGGTCCGTCGCAGAGGACGCTTCTCCATACTACAATTCGGACGTCGAGGCCGCCCGATTTTAAAGCTGGGCTCTTCTCGGTTCGCTCGCCGCTACTAGGGGAATCCTTGTAAGTTTCTCTTCCTCCACTTATTGATATGCTTAAACTCAGCGGCGCCCGGTGAGGCACGGGAGGCCATCCCCCTTCCCCTCCCACGAGAGGTGGGTGGGTGAGACGCGATGCGTGACGCCCATGCAGACGTGCCCTCATCCTGACGGCTGCGGGCGCAACTTGCGTTCAAAGACTCGATGGTTCACGGGATTCTGCAATTCACACCAAGTATCGCATTTCGCTACGTTCCTCATCGATGCGAGAGCCTAGATATCCATTGCCGAGAGTCAATTGTAAGTATGTATAGGTGCCACGCCCAACGCCGGCGAACCGGACGCGGGAAAGCACTCTATCTGTTCATGTACCTTGGCGCTTTCCGTGCAGGGGTTCGTTGTTGCGCCGGGCGGCACCCATGAGGACCGCCCCCCGACTAGGGAAGGGGCTGTTAGCCCAAGGGCCTTCAGCGCTCCTCCCCGGAGTGATAAACGTGTTCACGGGTCGTTCTGCTAGGCTGGTTTCGACAAAGATCCTTCCGCAGGTTCACCTACGGAAACCTTGTTACGACTTCTCCTTCCTCTAAATTTAAAGGTTCAATGGACTTCTTGCGACGTCCCCGGAGGCGAGCCCACGTCGCCGCGATCCGAACATTTCACCGGACCATTCAATCGGTAGGAGCGAGGGGCGGTGTGTACAAAGGGCAGGGACGTAGTCAACGCGAGCTGATGACTCGAGATTACTGGGAATTCCTCGTTGAAGACCAACAATTGCAATGAACTATCCCCATCACGATGAAATTTCAAAGATTACCCGGGCCTGTCGGCCAAGGCTATAGACTCGTTGAATACATCAGTGTAGCGCGCGTGTGGCCCAGAACATCTAAGGGCATCACAAACCTGTTATTGCCTCAAACTTCCGTGGCCTGGAAGGCCATAGTCCCTCTAAGAAGCTAGCTGCGAAGGTATGACCCCGCATAGCTAGTTAGCAGGCTGAGGTCTCGTTCATTAACGGAATTAACAAGACAAATCGCTCCACCAACTAAGAACGGCCATGAACCACCACCCATAGGATCAAGAAAGAGCTCTCAGTCTGTCAATCCTTACTATCTCTGGACCTGGTAAGTTTCCCCGTGTTGAGTCAAATTAAGCCGCAGGCTCCAATCCTAGTTGTGCCCTTCCGTCAATTCCTTTATGCTTCAGCCTTGCGACCATACTCCCTCCGGAACCCAAAAACATTGATTTCTCATAAGGTGTCGGCGGCGTCCTAAAAGTAACATCCGCCGATCCCTGGTCGGAATCGTCTATGGTTGAGATTAGAACGGTATCTGATCGTCTTCGAGCCCCCAACTTTCGTTCTTCATTATTGAAAACATCCTTGACAAATGCTTTCACAGTTGTTCGTCTTTCATAAATTCAAGAATTTCACCTCTGACTATGAAATACGAATGCCCCCGACTGTCCCTATTAATCATTACTCTGATCCCGAAGGCCAACACAATAGGACCGGAATCCTATGATGTGATCCCATGCTAATGTATCCAGAGCGTCGGCCTGCTTTGAGCACTCTAATTTCTTCAAAGTAATAGCGCCGGTGGCACGACCCGGCCAGCTAAGGCCAGGAGCACATCGCCTGCAGAAGGAGCATGACGACCGGTGCACACCGCTAGGTGGATCGGTCGTCCCATCACAAGGTCCAACTACGAGCTTTTTAACTGCAACCACTTAAATATACGCTACTGGAGCTGGAATTACCGCGGCTGCTATAACTGATTTAATGAGCCATTCGCAGTTTCACAGTCTGAAATAGTTCATGCTTACAAATGCATGGCTTAATCTTTGAGACAAGCATATGACTACTGGTAGGATCAACCAGGTAGCACCATCAATCGACGCCGGACGCGTAAGAGCCTTTCTGATTGATTGGGAGGTCAACTCGCGCTCGACCGTCGTTCGTGCTAAGTGAAGAACCCTAGATTGGACAGCTAAGGCCTTTCGAACCCCTGCCCGCTCAGTGTTCCGCATCCCAGAGAACAGCTAGAGCACGCAGCCCATGCCACAGCCGCACCGAAGGCTCGACGTGGGTGGACGACGTGCTCAGTTTCAGTGGTCCACCCGGCACCCTTGGGAGGATGCCAGACGAAGATCTCATCTTTTCAGGGTCACGATTACCATCCGTAGGCATCAAACACAGAAAACCATGCTTCGTCCAAGGCAATTTGCTCTTGGAGCAATCGATGAAAAGGTCTGTGGGTGTGCGGTTGACTGCACGGCCAGGAACCCCGCCAACCCAAACGGACCCAGTGCCACTCACACGCCTTCAGAATTACTACGCCAAAATCACGCTCGACGTACCCATGAAACTACATGGTAGCCCCATGGATGCTCGAGGGAGACCCCAACGAGGCACAATGCTCGGCGTGAAAATCTCGATTAAGGGACGTTCGATACCCACTCGCCGGCTAGACGGCTCATCCCTAAGGAGATCACATTCATACGGAGTTTATACCCTCCCGCCGGCTAGACAATTCAATCCCGAACGAGATCACATCCATCCGACGTTGGCCGGATGGCTCATCCCGAAGGAGATCACATCTTTCCGACGTCGTCTGAATAGCTCAATCCTGAAGGAGATCACATCCATCCGACATTTATACCCGCAAGCCGGCTAGATAGCTCATCCCAAAGGAGATCCCATCCATCTGACGTTTATACCCGCAAGCCGGCAAGATAGCTCATCCCGAAGGAGATCACATCCATCCGACGTTTATACCCGCAAGCCGGCTACATAGCTCATCTCGAAGGAGATCACATCCATCCGACGTGTATACCCGCAAGCCGGCTAGATAGCTCATCCCGAAGGAGATTACATCCATCCAACGTGTATACCCGCAAGCCGCCTAGATACCTCATCCCGAAGGAGATCACATCCATCAGACGTCGGCTGGATGGCTCACCCGAAGGAGATCACATCTGTTCGACGTTGTCTGCATAGCTCGATCCCGAAGGAGATCACATCCGTCCAACATTTATACCCACATCTTAACCGTATGCCATCGTCGACCTCGACAGCGCCCGAGATGACGCGACATGACACAACTCGACGCCTAGTAGGCGCTTCATGTCGTGTCACATCGTGTCAGTCTCCGGCGCCGCCTCCTTCTCCAGCATAGGGGGCCGGTGCTTGAGCCGAGGTGTCGTGTGTGTCTGGCTATGATGGCGCACGACTTCACACTACTCGGCGCCTAGTAGGCGCTTCATGTCGCGTCGCTTGACTTCCTTCGCCCACAAGCACTCTCTCAAGCAACTACCCCCTAAAGAGTCTTATAAGGTTTAGTGGTTCTGACAGGAGGAGACATGCACAGTGCATAACTTTCATACTTGTGTTTTTGACAGTTTGGATAATTATTTTCGAAAAGTTCCACCTTAAACATTTCAAGTATATTATTAAGTTAGGGAAAAACATTTTTTTTTTAGATTTTCACACCGAAAAATAAGAAACAAATAGAAATAATATCAGAAAAATTACAAATCACTTCAAAAAAATTGGGAAATATTTTTGACACCTCAATTTTATTTTAGAAATAATTTTTAGACCTCACTCCTCACTCTTTGGAGTAGGAAATTCCGGCCCTCACCCTTGCTTTTGGTGTTCCGCCCTTACATTGGCATCTCGTAAAAACGCAATTACAAGTCTATCATGGACCAGATAACCAACCCCGGGGGCTTCCCATATCCCTTAGGGATGTCCCGTGTGATATGGTGTGAAAATATACACCTACGATCCGGAGCCTCTCGGAAGGAAAAAAAAAACGTGGATTATATCCTTTGATTTTCTGCTTCCTAGGGCCCAGGTGTCATTTTTGCCCAAACATCTCCCAGGGGTCTATCATGACCCTAGAGGACCCTAGGCGCTCCGGGAGGGTAATCCTTATCCCTAAACTCCGATATCACCCATGACGCCGGTATTCCGACCCTTATATTGGCATCGCGTAAAATCGCCCTTACAACCTATCAAGGACCCAGTAACCGACCCTGGGGGCCTCCCCTGTCCCCAATGGGTCTCTTGTGCGATATGGGGCAAAAATATTAACGTCTAAAATTTTGCGTCCAGAGGCCCAGAACACGTCCCCAAGAGCATTCCCGGGGCCCTGTTGCCGTTTTCGCCCAAAATCACACATGTCGCCAGTTTTCGGGCCCTAACATTGGCATCCCGTAAAACCGCCATTACAAGCCTATCATAGACCCAATAATTTACCCTAGGGGCCTCCCATGTCCCCTAGGGGTCTCCCATGCGATATTGGGCGAAAATATTAACGTCGAAAAGTTTGCATCCGGAGGCCCAAAACACGTCCCGTAGAACATTCCTGGAGCCCGGTTGCCGTTTTCGCTCGAAATTTTGTCGGGGGCACTATTATGGTCCTAGGGGACCCCCGGTGCCCCGGGAGGGGCAACTTGATTCCCGAACTCAGATATCACACATGTCGCCCGTTTTCTGGGCCAAACATTGGCATCCCGTAAAACCGCCCTTACAAGCCTATCAGGGACCCAATAACTGACCCTAGGGGCCTCCCATGTCCCCTATGCATCTCGCTTGTGATATGGGGCGAAAATATTAACGTCGAAAAGTTTGCGTCCGGAGGCCCAAAACACGTCCCTTAGAGCATTCCCGGGGCCAGTTGCAGTTTTTGCCCGAAATATTGTCGGGGGCTCTATTATGGCCCTAGGGGACCCCCGCTGCCCCGGGAGGTTCACCTTGATTCCCGAACTCAGATATCACCCATGTCGCCCGTTTTCGGGCCCTAACATTGTCATCGCAAAAACATTGGGCAGGCATTTTCTCTCTCTAAAATGCTCCGACTTCTCTCCTCTACACCGTCCGTCAGCCATTGACGCACTGTGAGTACCTATGGGGAAAAAAGAAAAGGCAAAGCGAGGGGGAGATAAGAAAGATGACAATGGAGGGAATTCAGCTCCACCAGGTCCGACGAAAACAGCGATTCAGAGACAAAGTTCAAGCATGACCCGAGACAACCTAGATCGGGTTGTGCGTAACCTAACTGACGAATTGGAGGCACCGGAGGTCATGACACCTGAAACTGTTCAACAGATGGAAATTGCGAGAGAAAAGATCAATTCCTGGCTCTCAAAAATGAAGGAAAAGGCACGAACACTCTCTTCGTCTGAGGATGAAGATGACGGCCCAGAACAGACCAAACAGCAAGAGACAGCTACTACAGGTAATATCTCAGCCTGGGATAAATTTGACATATCCAAATTAAAAAATTCTGGATTTAAATTGGATTTTGTTGAGCCAACTATGCATGGAGGAAAACCTGTAGGGGAAATTAGCTACATGGATATAGAATCTGAAATCAATTACTGGAACAAAGCTGTTGTTTGCTATATTATGAGATCAAAACCACCAATTAATGTGTTAAGTGGGTACTTAAGAAGAATCTGGGCAAATCGTGGGATGAACAAAATAGCCATGATGAAAAATGGCTTGGTGTTGGCTAGGTTTGATTCCATAGAGCAAAGAGATGCTGTCATTCAAGAGGGAGTATACCATTTTGACAACAAACCTATGATAGCGAGGCAGTGGTCTGAAAATGTGGATTATGCGCAGGAAGAATTGCGCTCAGTGCCTATTTGGGTCAAATTTCCTGGTCTTAATGTGAAATATTGGAATGCTAAGGGATTGAGCAAGATTGCGAGCCTTGTAGGAAGGCCAATGATGGCAGACAAAAACACAGAGCTCAAAGTAGGGATCCAGTTTGCTAGAGTTTTGATTGAGGTGGCAGTGGGATCTGAATACCCTAGCAAGGTGCATTACAAGAATGAAAAAGGCAATATTGTGGAACAGGAAGTGGAATATGACTGGAAGCCTATTCTTTGCAAACACTGCAAGCAATATGGGCATACTGAGGAAGAATTCAGAACGAAAGCAACTGCAGCCCCTGTGCCACAAACATTGCCTGCACAGAAGCCACAAACCTTGCCTCCTAGGACTCAACACTGGCAGATTGCAGGAAGAGGGAGAGGAAGAGCCTGGAATGCAGGGAGAGGAACAAGAGCAGGTAGAGACCAGTATAGAAAAATTCAACAGCCAACAACTGGCTCTCAGACGCAGAACAGTTTTGAAATCCTGCAAAATGAAGAAGAAACACAGGAGGCACAGACAGATACACTGGAGCCAGAACAACAGAAAGTTCAGAATGCAGTTGAGGTGCCAATACATGGTAAGTCTCCTACCTTGACTGTTGGTCATGGATAGGATACTAGTATGGAATGTTAGAGGCCTAAATGGCCCAAATAAACAAAGGGATGTTGCCCTTTTTTGTAAAGAAAATAAATGTGGAATGGTGGCTTTTTTAGAAACTAAAATCAGATTAGATAACCTTGGAAAATACAAAAATAGCTTCATGCCAGGCTGGGAATCTTATAGCAATCACAATGAGCACAGTTTAGGTAGAATCTGGTTAAGATGGATACCAAATTGTTTTCATGTGGATATTTTATTCTCTTCTGTGCAAATGGTTATATGCAAAGTGGTTAATATTGTGGAAAAAAAAGAATTTGTGGCTAGTTTTGTCTATGGCCTAAATGAAAAAGAAGAAAGGAAAATTCTATGGAAAGACCTGTCAGATTTTGCCAGCAATTGTAATAAACCATGGTTTGTTGGAGGAGACTTCAATAATGTTATGCTAGCTGAAAATAGGGAAGGAGGAAATCCAGTTACATTCTCTGAAACCCAGAAGTTTAAAGAGTGTATTGAGCAGAGCTTCCTCACTGAAATGAGATGGTCAGGGTGCAAGTTTACATGGAATAATAGGCATGAAAGAGGGGGGAGAGTATACTCTAAAATAGATTGGACCTTTGCAAACAGCCTTTGGTTCCAGGAATTTGATCAATTTGATCTTAAATTCCACCCAAAGGGAGTTTCAGACCATTCCCCAATCTGTTTGGCCCTTCAGACAGAACCTGAAAAAACAAAGACACCCTTTAAATACTTCAACATGTAGAGCCTCCACTCTGAATTCCATGCTATGGTGCAACAAGCATGGAACTTCAGAACACAAGGCACAAAAATGTTCAGAGTGTACAGGAAACTGAAAAAGATGAGACAAGTGCTGAAGAGTTTAAACAGAAATGAATTTAGGGACATTCTAGCACAAGCAGACACAAATGAAGCCAGTTTCTTCTCAGCAGGACACAAACTGGATACACATCAACAAATGAACCTCATTGCTCCAGTCAGTGCCACTGAGGTGAAAACAGCAATGTTTGAGATAGATAGCAACAAAAGCCCGGGCCCAGATGGATTTGGTTCAGGCTTCTTCAAGGCAGCATGGCATATTGTAGGGCATGAAGTGACTAAAGCTATCATTGACTTCTTTGAGTCATCTAGAATGCTTAAAGAAGTGAATGCTACCAACCTATGCCTTGTGCAGAAGATACAAAACCCAGAGAAGGCATCTGATTTCAGACCCATAGCATGCTGCAACACAATCTACAAGTGCATATCCAAGATCATGTGTGGAAGACTGGCAAAAGTTCTCCCAATGCTTGTTTCAGAGAACCAGGGAGCCTTTGTGGCTCAGAGATCAATTGTGAACAACATCATGATATGTCAGGACCTTATTAAGCACTACAACAGGAAACAGTCCTCTCCTAGATGCTTGATGAAGATAGACCTGAGGAAAGCATATGACACAATACATTGGGGATTTGTGAAGGAAATGCTACAACGGTATGGGTTTCCTGCAAAATTCAGTGGATGGCTAATTGAATGCATCCAAACTCCAAGCTTCAGCATCAATCTGAATGGGGGAACACATGGATACTTTACTGCAAAACGTGGCATTAGACAGGGTGATCCAATCTCTCCACTAATATTTGTATTAGTTATGGAATACCTGTCTAGAACACTGAAATTAGCCTGTATGGATAGAAGCTTCAGCTGGCACCCCATGTGCAAAGACCTTGGCCTGAGTCATCTATGCTTTGCTGATGACCTAATGTGCTTATGCAAAGCTGCCCCAGAATCTGTGAGCATGATGATGAACAGCATAAACCACTTCTCACAAGCCACTGGCCTATATGCAAACAAGGAAAAATCAAACATTTATGTTGCAGGGGTTAATGAACAAATGAAAAATGAATTGCTGCACATCTCAGGATTTAGAGAGGGAACTCTACCCATGAAATATCTGGGTCTCCCGATATCCCCTTCAAAATGGAGCAAAATTGATTGTGAGTGCTTGGTGGATAAAATGACTAGGAAACTGCAGATTTGGGCCTCCAGGAACCTCTCTTATGCAGGAAGAGTACAATAAATTAATTCTGTATTATTTTCCATACATGTATACTGGTCTAGCATATTCATTATGCCTACTGGGGTACTGAAAAGTGTGGAGCAAAAATGCAGATTTTTCTTATGGGGGACAACTAAATAGAAACACAAGACAAGCTTGGTGGCATGGGACATGGTGTGCAGACCAAGGAAAAATGGTGGACTAAATGTGAAAAACTGTATATGGTTCAACATAGCTCTAAATGGTAAGCGTATCTGGGACCTGGCCACAAAGAAAGACACACTGTGGGTAAGATGGATCAATGGAGTGTACCTGAAAGGTGTAAACCTTTGGAACTATGCTCCAGTCTGGGTTTCTAGCTGGTACTGGAACAAGCTGAATAAGACCAAAAGCCACTTTCTGGCACAGTACACTACAAGGGGAGCATGGAAGCTTGAAACTGATGGCCTATATAATGCTGCAAGTGGATACAGAATGTTGCAAGGAAATATGCCAAAATACAGACATGCAGATTTAATCTGGGGGAAATTATCCATGCCTAGGCAAAGTTTCTGCCTTTGGCTAGCACAAAAGGGAAGACTGTTGACCAAAGATAGGCTGAAGAGAATGGGATTCTTGAATGGTGATGAAATATGCTACATGTGCAAGCTGAAACCAGAAGACCACAACCATCTGTTCTTTACATGCAAAGTGTCAACAGAAGTCCTGGAACAATTAAAGAATTGGCTGACAATTTCAGCAAAAGCAAAAACAATTCAGGGAATGCTCAATTGGATAAGTAGGCAAAAGTGTTCGAGAATCAGAAAGGGAGTGTATGCATCTGGGCTAGCAGCAGCTGTGTATTGTGTTTGGAAATGCAGAAATACTCATTTTGCTGGGGAAGGCAACATTCCAGTATCACAAATCATGCAACAGATACAACAAATCATCAGAATCAGAACCCAACACTGCAGCAACAGCAAGAGAAAGATATCCAGCGGGGATAAGAGATGGATAGATGAGATATAGAGATCCCAGAAGCACTACAAGAAGAGAGATAAGGTGCAAATTATTCAGCAAAAGGGCAGCACAGAATGGCAGAAGCTGGACTCCTTAGGTCCACAGCAGAGTAGCAAGAATTCTGCAAGGCATCAGAATATGTGCAGGAAAAAGGAAGCAGATTTCAGTAGGGATAGGCAGAATAAGATCTCATCAGGGTCTCAGCAGAGAATCAAGCAATCCTACAAGGCATCAGAACATGTGCAGGAAATAGACAGCAGATTCAGATGGGGAGCAGAAGCAGAAACTAGGATGTGAACCAGACAGCAGGACCCAGCAGATAATCAGGGACAGGCTGCTGGAGAAAAACAGAGCAAGATATGAAACAGAAAAACAGAAGAATTGGAAACTAGAAGAAAATGTAATTCTAGTTTATTATGTTTTGTACTTTGCTGTAAGTCAGGAAAGATGTTTGTAATTTGTTATGTTTTACAGAGATGGTGAACCATTGTCTGTAGTGAGTTGCACCAGATTGAAGGGTTGTAAGGTAGTAAGGGGATGCAGAAAAAAGGAACCCTACCTAGTAGGTGGCCTTGGATTTGCATTGCCTTAGGGCTGTAATCTTGTTACATTACAGTGAGCAATAATACAATTTCTGACTTGCACCAAAAAAACATTGGCATCGCGTAAAACCGCCCTTACAAGCCTATCAGAGACCCAATAACCGACCCTAGGGGCCTCCCATGTCCCCTAGGGGTCTCCCGTGTGATATGGGGTGAAAATATTAATGTCGAAAAGTTTGCGTCCGGAGGCCCAAAACACGTCCCCTAGAGCATTCCCAGGGCCCGATTGCCGTTTTCGCCCGAAATATTGTCAGGGGCTCTATTATGGCCCAAGGGGACCCCCGATTCCCCGGGAGGTTCATCTTGATTCCCGAACTCAGATATCACCCATGTCGCCCATTTTCGAGCCCCAGCTCTGGAAGACTGCACCAGCAGAGGATTCAAAATATAGGACAGAAGCAAAGTAGAAGCAGGAAGAAGCAGATTCAGTGTAAAACAAGGAAATTTTGTAATCAGCAGCAGGTTGATATAGCAAGGTAGAATGAGGAATGTAACAGTTCCAAGGAGAGTCGGAAAGCTAGAAGAAGTTGTAATATTTTTAGCTATATATGTTTTTGTATTTTGTTGCAAGTCAGAAATAGTTTTTGCTAATTGTAATGCCTACAGAGATGGTGAGGATTAATTTTTGTAAACTGTAATGTGTACAGAGTTGGTGAACCACTGCCTGTAGTGAGTTGCACCAGATTGAAGGATTGTAAGGTAGTAGAGGGATGTAGCACAAAGGAACCCTACCTAGTAGGTGGCCTTGGTTCTGCATTGCCCAAGGACTGTAATCTTGTGACATTACAGAGAGCAATAATACAATTTCTGACTTACACCAAAAAAAAAAATATTGGCATCGCTTAAAACCGCCCTTACAAGCCTATCAGGGACCCAATAACCGACCCTAGGGGCCTCCCATGTCCTCTAGGAGTGTCCCGTGCGATATGGGGCGAAAATATTAACGTCGAAAAGTTTGCGTCCGGAGGCCCAAAACACTTCCCCTAGAGCATTCTCGAGGCATGGGTGCTCACGGGGCCCGGTCATGGGTCATGGTGTTGCATCGCATGGGTCATGGTGTTGCATCGTGTTGCAACGCATGGGTCATGGTGTTGCATCGCATGGGTCATGGTGGTGCATCGCATGGGTCATGGTGTTGCATCGTGCTGCAACGCATGGATCATGGTGTTTCATCGTCCTGGATCGCATGGGTCATGGTGTTGCACCGTGCTGGAATGCATGCGTCATGGTGTTGCATAGTGTTGCAATGCATGGGTCATGGTGTTGCATCGTGCTGCAACGCATGGGACATGGTGTTGCATCATATGGGTCATGGTGTTGCATCGTGTTAGGTTCCGCCCTTCACACCTTGTAATTTACAGTTTTCCTTTACTTTCCTTGCAATGTAACATGTCTCTGAGGCGCTTCCTGCGTGTTGATTCTTGGATATGTCTTTACGCTTTTTAGTTGTCTAGTAACATGTCTCTAAGGCGCTTCCTGCGTGTTGACCCCTGGACATGTCTTTAATCTTTCTAGTCTTTTACTTTTAGGAGTAGATGTCCAGTATGAAAGTTATGCACTCCTTATGTGTACTCCTGTCAGAATGAATAAACCTTTTAAGACTCTTTATGGGGGAAGCATTCCTCCTTATCGATGTATTGATGTCAATGCTTGTTGTTGTTAAACTGTGTTGATTGCGTGCATCATCCAACCCCTCTGTCAAACTCCGTCCCTCCCTCACTCTCTTGTGTCCACAGACACCCCAAAGACGTTCCTTGTGTACGGCTGGCACTCTTGCCGCTAGGAGACAAGAGCGCGCCGCACGTTCCGCAACTTGAAAAGGCGGACCGTGACAGTTGGTATTAGAGCACAGCAAGAGAAGCACGGTCATTGAAAGGTTGCTAGACTGAATTCGAAACCATGGCGACCATGGAAGAGCTAGAAAAAATTGTGATCGGGTCGGATGCCCGGATTGATGCATTGGAGGCCCAAATGCATGAGATGTCCTCCGCAAGCTTGCGGGAGGAGCTTGAGTACATCCCCAATCAAATCTAATCATTGTGGGATCAGTGTACTACGATCACCAAGGTCGTTGCTAGCAGTAGTGGTGGATCAGGGTCGATACGGGTGAAGCCCCCTCAGCCCCGGAGTGGAGCCAGAGACTCCAAGGACGTAGACAATTTTGTCTTCGACCTAGAACAATACTTCCGAGTCAGTACCTAGTGGATGATGCGAAGTTGTGGTGTCGTTTGAAATATGCCGAAATTGAAGCCAAAACTCTGAAAATATACACATGGGAAGAGTTTAAGAAGGAACTCAACAACCAGTTCTACCCGGAGAACACTGAGTTCATTTCCTGAAGGAAGTTAAAGGGCATCAACCACACGGGGACCATCCGAGACTATGTGAAGGAGTACTCGGCGTGCATGTTGGAGATCAGGAACATGAGCGACAAGGATCGTATGTTCAACTTCATCGATCGGCTGAAAGAGTGGGCTCAACGTGAGTTGAACAGACAAAAACTAGATACCTTGTCGGTTGCTATAAGCGTGGCTGAGCAGCTCTTCGACAACTAGCTAGGGAAAGAGATCCAACCAAAGAAGGGGCCAACAGGGCCAAGCCCGATTGTAAATCGAGCAGGGTCAACTGGCTCTCAGACAGGCTCGAACAACTCTCGAGACTATAACGGGGGTAACTACAACGGTGGAAAAAGTAGATATGGGAACGTTGGAGGTGGAGCTCCAAGACCGGCACCTCACCGGCCCCCAGGTACAACCTCATCGTTCATTCGGACAGAGTCGTTGAAGTTGATTTGCTACAACTGCAAGGGGCCACACAAACACATCGAGTTCCCTCATCAAGACTTGAAGGCCCTCCAGCAGAATCTATCTAAGATGACTGTAGAGTCTGATGGCACTAACGAAGGAGAGACAAGCAGGAACAATGAAATGGATGAGGATGAGATACCACACATGGGAGCTGTTCACTTACTGGGCGCCCTGAGGGGTGATGAGACTTCCCTAAAACCCAAGTCGACTGAGCTCATGTACGTCGATGTAGTGATCAATGGACGTAGCACTCGAGCAATGGTTGACACCGGTGCCACTCACAACATTGTGGCTGGCACCGAAGTAGAGAGACTGGGACTGAAGCTGGACCTCGCAGGTGGCAGATGAAGGCAGTGAACTCGGCAGCAAGACCTATCCATGGGATTTCCAAGGGAGTCCTCACTCGGATAGGGGAGTGGAGTGGCTGATTGGACCTTACGTTGACTCCACTAGATTATTTTAAGATGGTACTGGGTATGGACTTCCTCCACACGTCTAAAGCGGCACCCATGCCACATTTGAGTTCCTTGTTGTTGATGGGTGACAGCCCATGTCTTGTGAAAGCGTCGAATGTGAAGGTTGAGAGTAAACGGGGACAGATGCTCTCGTCGATGTAATTTGAGAAAGGACTTCGATGATGTGAACCGTCGTTCCTGGCTACTTTGCCGATGAAGGAAGATTGTGTGGTTAAGAACACTCCTCCGGAAGTAGTGAGACTGCTTGAGAGATTCAAGGACATCTTACCTGATGACCTACCCCAAGTCCTCCCTCCTCGTCGATCCGTCGATCATCAGATCAAGTTGATCCCGGGAGCCGTGTCACCCGCTCGTAGTCCTTACAAGATGGCACCTCCGGAGCTGGCCGAACTGAGAAAAACGTTGGATGGACTCCTGAAGGGAGGATTCATCCGACCGTCCAAAGCACCCTATGGAGATATGTCTTTACGCTTTTCTATAACATGTCTCTAAAGCGCTTCCTGCGTGTTGACCCTTGGACATGTCTTTACGCTTTTTAGTTGTCTAATAACATGTCTCTAAGGCACTTCCTGCTTGTTGACCCTTGGACATGTCTTTAAGCTTTCTAGTCTTTTACTTTTAGGAGTAGATGTCGAGTATGAAAGTTATGCACTCTTGATGTATACTCCTGTCAGAATAAATAAACCTTTTAAGACTCTTTATGGGGGAAGCAGTTTTCCATATCGATGTATTGACGTTAATGCTTATTGTTGTTAAACTGTGTTGATTGCGTGCATCATCCAACCCCTCTCTCAAACTCCGTTCCTCCCTCACTCTCTTGTGTCCACGGACACCCCAAAGACGTTCCTTGTGTACGGCTGGCACTCTTGCCGCTAGCAGACAAGAGCGCGCCACACGTTCCATAGCTTGAAAAGGCGGATTGTGACACATCGCATGGGTCATGGTGCTGCATAGTGCTGCAACGCATGGGCCATGGTGTTGCGTCGTGTCAATGGGTGATGCAACGCCATGGGTCATGGTGCTGCGCATGGGATATGGGTCATGGGACAAGGTGCTGCATCATTGGACATGGGACAAGGTGCTGCGTCATGGGACATGGGACAAGGTGCTGCCACATGGACATGGGACAAGGTGCTGCGTCATGGGACATGGGACAAGGTGCTGCCTCATGGGACATGGGACAAGGTGCTGCGTAATGGGACATCGGACAAGGTGCTGCGTCATGGGGTATGGGACAAGGTGTTGCATCATGGGACATGGGACAAGGTGCTGCGTCATGGGTCATGGGACAAGGTGCTGCGTCATGGGACATGGGTCATGGGACAAGGTGCTGCAGTGCCATGGGAAAAGGGTGCTACAGCACCATGGGACAAGGTGTTGCAGTGCCATGGGACAAGGGTGCTGCAGCGCCGTGGGACAAGGGTGCTGCAGCGCCATGGGACAAGGTGCTGCAGCGCTACGGGAAAAGGG